>CM073582.1:72389185-72573194 GCA_037074715.1 Magnolia kwangsiensis | reverse complement strand
TTATCGATGAGAGCGACGAACCAGATCCGTCGTGGAAAATGGCGACGGATTTGGTCCGCCGCTATAATATCTGAATAAAATAAATCATAGAATTTATTTTTTATTTTATTTTTTTGAATCTTAGACCTGATAGTCATTTAAAAAATAATTTACACCATTGTTTAATAAGAATCACATTCACAAAGTTCCAAATTTAAAAAAATAATAAAAAAATTTGAAGCTTAAAAAATGTTGCAGTACAATTAAAAATAAATATTAAATAAATATTAAACAAATATTATATAGGGTTCATTCCACCCCACAGCATGCACAAGGTAGCCAACTCCCACAATATCACACCAAAGTTGTAGAGATCACATTACAAGAAAAAAACCGCTTGTATTATTACCAACTGGTATGAGTCTTAAAAATGATATGCAGCTGCTATTATCAATAGTTTCCAAGAGAAATGAAAGTCGCTACTTCTCATTGGATGTTTCATTTCTTAGAACTTTCGGCACCATCCATTCCATCTGCAATTTAACAGAGAGCATTTCACTAAAGAACTAATGCAATCATAAACCAAAGTGTCCATTCACACATGCAAATATCTAAATTTGAGCAATGCATGGAATCCAAGCTCCATGAAATTTGTCAAGTCCTGATTGGTCCTCACCTAGTACCATATGGGCTACCCATCAAACCTTAAAAGAGTATAATGTCTATATCCCCATGATGGACAAATGACATTCCTCCGAGAACAGAGTTTTTTTTGTTCCACCCTAAAATTCGAAAAACCCTAAATCGAAATTGAGATTGAGAGAGGTTGAGAGAGAGAGAGAGAGAGAGAGAGAGAGAGAGAGAGAGAGAGAGAGAGAGAGAGAGAGAGAGAGAGAGAGAGAAATACCTCAATGTTCCTGGAGATTTAGTCTAACCACAGATTCAGAGAGAGCAAGAGGGCGTGCGTGGGTAGGGCGGTTGGCAACAGGATCGAGCAAGGAAGAGAGAGAGGAGGGAGAGATCGACAGGAAAAGAGAGGAGCGAGAGATCTGTAGGAAGAGAGAGAGAGAGAGAGAGAGAGAGAGAGAGAGAGAGAGAGAGAGAGAGAGAGAGAGAGACTGGTTAGGGCGCCGGCCCTAACCCGTCTTCAAACGCAAGGGAAGCGGATTGGTTGATGTCAGCAAGTTTCGTGGGTCCCATCATGAGGTATGTGTTATTTCGAAACTGTCCATCCATCTGGCGAGCTTGTCGTAAGGCTTGAGACGAAAAATAAGACAAATCTAACCATCAAGTGAACCACACTGAAGAAAGAAGTGGGGGATTGAACGTCTACCATTCAAACCCTTTTGACGGTCACATAAGTTTTGGATCAATATAAAATTTTTCCTCTTCATCCTATTCTTCGTGACTTCATGAATAGTTGGGATGGAAAATGAACATTATGGTGGGCCCTACAAATTATTTAATGGCGAAAACCATCACCACTGTTGGTATTTGTGGTGTGGTCTATTTAATCTTTGGGTATGATTCATTTTTTGAATTATTCTTTGAAATTATCTCAAAAAATATATGAACAATATGGGTTGATCCTAAATCTTCAATAAATCCAAAACTCAAGTGGGCTATGCCACACGAAACAACGTGGAATAATGATTTCCACAGTTGATACCTTCATTAGGCCCACAGCAATGTTTATTTTCTATCCAACTTGTTCATAATATCAAAAAGATATAAACGAAGAGAAAATATAAACATCCGCTTAATTCAAAACTTTTATGGCCTCCAAAATTTTTTCAATGTTAGAAGTTCAATCACACTATTTCCTATGGTGTAGTCCACTTGAGCTTTGAATATGCTTTTTTTTTTTGTTCTTTAAACCTCAAATTATCTATTAACATGGATGAACGGAGTAGATAAAATAAATAAATAATGGTGGACTCCACAGAGTTTACTCTAGTAAGGTTAATGAGTAACTCACCTAAATGCAGTGAAGAGGGGTTTCCTTAAAACATTTATAATCATATATTGAATCTGCCTAAATGTAATTCACGTATCCAACCCACTCATTATGTGTGTCACACTTGGATGAGGGGTCAGACTAAGTTTCAGTCGCATTCAAAACTCATGTGAGCCTCACCAAGTACTTTTATATTTTTTAAGATGTCTTCGTATGGTTTTAGATGGTATGGCCCACCTGAGTTTTCATATATGAATGATTTTTGAGATATCTCATAACCTAAAGGGAACGCATCAAATGCATGATGTTGATGTTCGACACACATCATGATGGGGCCCACAAAATCAGGTTTTAGCGACAGATTTTGATCCGTTGCAAAATTACATGACTTTCGGACTGGATTTTCGAGAGATGGGATTTGCAATGGACTTTTTCCGTTAGAGACTGATTAAATTCATAGTTAAACCAAGAGACTTTTTCACCTCATGTCCAAGCCATCCAAATGTTAGTGACCACCATCAATAGATTGTAGTCCAAAAATGATACGAAACGCATGATAGCCTCATCGATGGTCATCGACAATGAAATTAAAATTAGTAAACAGACCCAAATTCAACGACAAAACAAATCTTCAATTACAACCATCTACCTTGATGATAATGTTCCAGGCCGTTTGGATTTGAGCCAAATACGTGTATGCAATAGAGCCTCGTACATTTGGAAAATACGTGGCACTCATGCATGCCATCTTAACTCACACGTGTTCCTGCTCGATCGGCGGGAGCACGATTCGAAATCCTACTCCTGCAAGTAGCATTAAGCTTCTGCAATCATTATTCATGGAAGGTAAATGGTTTCGGCTGTGAACCAGAATCGAGATTGGTTTACAGCTGTAGACGAGACATGTTAGGCAGTTGAGGCTTGGGATAGCCTGCGCCTATTCGGAACCATAAAAGCTAATACGGAAGCAGCAACAGGTATATGGCGCACTACGAGTAGTAAGCCAGTTATTTGACTGAACTTTGCGCAATTCGATCTGGCTCGGTTTTCATCATTGGGTCTGATGCAAAATTGCTTAAGACGGCAGATGTTTGGGCCGGTCCAAGTCAATGACCTAAATTCGGTCCTAGATTAGTCTAAGTTCAAGTTAGCCTATATAAAATTCAGACTAATTTAAGTTAGACCTAATCCAATCCAACTTGGTCCGATGCCCAGCTTTATATGCTCGTACACTCCCATCTACGACACATATCCCGCCATGAAAATAAACGGCTGAATCACGACCTTGAAAATTACTGGTCATCGAGTCTTCCCTACGAATAGAGCGGTCCAAGTGCTGGAAGAAGAATCAATCGGTTAAGATCGTTTGATTAGAGTAAATCCGTAAAGTGGTTCATCCACAATGGGGCTAGCAATTTTGACGGTTCAGATTCACTTACATGCATGTCACACATCTAAGGTGGATGATACCACAACTTAAAACATGGTGGTCCCAAGTCCAACAGGCCGAACCAAAATAACTGTCCATCCGTTTCTAATATCCAACCCTTCATTTGTATAATTGTCATTATTTTTTCCGTACCATGAGAATCAGGCTATAAAAAAATCCGCCATATCATCTCATCTAGTGGACCATATTTGTATTTTGTCATTTATCAATGGATAGAAATTGTTTTCCATAATGTGGTCCACAAAATGAATGCATGGAACTTTTTTCCCAGAATATTATCCTCATAGACGGTCCAATCTATTGGAAGGATTGGATTTCTCATCAATATGATAGAATGGAAGGTTTTATCCGGATGGACCTCAACTTAAGGTCCAGCTGGTTGGAATTGAAACCTGATCTTTTTATTTACCTTTTTAACCTTCTCTTTGAACAAAATCTACGGTTCGAATATACAGTAGAAAGGGATTTGTGGTCAGATTATAAAGGCAGATTGGGAAATCTTTGTGTTTTTTTTTTTTCGTTTTTTTAACTTTCTGTTACCACGTTCTCACCGACACCCTTTCTTTCTTTCTCCGTGTTTTTCGCGTTTTTATATCTTTTCAACGGGTTTTTACTCGAGGGCTGTCGACAGCTGTCTGCAACCGTTGGTTAGTGAGCAGAACTGGAACTGACCAAATTAGCCTCCACGGTGAATGTATGTGGTTTATCCACGCCGTCCATCCGTTTTTTCAGTTCATTTCAAGTGTTGATCCCAAAACTGAAGCATACTATAAACTCAGTTGGACCAGGAAACATTGGGAATAATGATTTCCACCGTTGAAACTTTTCTTAAGCCTGCAATGATGTTTATTTGTTATCCAAACTATTCATAAGATCACACGGATACGGATGAAGGGAAAAAATATAAATATCAACTTGATACATAACTTCCGTGGCCCTAAGAATTTTTCTATGATATACATTGAATTCACACGGTTTCCTGTGGTGTGTTCCACTTGAGCTTTGGATATATTTTATTTCTTGTCTCAATCCCTAAACTTATCTGCTAAAATAGATGTAGGGAGTAGATAAAATATATAGATTATAGTGGCCCCACAGAGTTTACTCAGTACGCTTATCATACTGTGTTACTCGGTACGCAATCCGCTTCCTTCTACCACACACCACCGATCCAGGGTGTGTTGACGTCACCAAGTTATATGAGTCCAGCATGAGTTATATGTTATATCCAAACCGTCTATCCATTTAGTGATCCCATCGTAAATCTTTAGCTGATATATAGAATTGTTCTACACTGCAAAAAGTAATAGGGGATTGAATGTCTACCCTTCAAAATCCATGCGGGGCCGCCGAAGTTTTGGATCAATATGATATCTGTTTTTCATTTTCATCTGTCCTTTTTTTTTAAATTAAAAAAAAAAAAAAAAACTTTTGTACAGATTGTATGGAAAATAAACGTTATAGTGTGGGCTCTCCTAACGGTGAAAATCATTATCCCCACCGCTATTTGTTGTGTGGTCAGTTGAGCTTTGGATATGAATATTTTTTAGCTCATGCAATATAATAATTTTTTTTAAAAAAATGAATAAGCAGTGCAGATAAAATAAATATATAATTTTGGTTGCATGTAACTTTGATCTCCCTTGAACCGTTCCTACAACCCAAGAAGCGTCAGCGAGTCTTTGCACGACACTACCCACACCACGTCCAATTCTTAGGTGGACCACACCCGAAAAGTAATAGTAATTGAATGTCCACAATTAAAAACCTCCTAAGGCTAACTGTAATGTTTATTTGAGAATATCTAACTTGTTAATTATGTTTTACAGACCTCGAGGAAGGAGAAACAAAATTATCAACTTGATTGAAACCTTTTACAAGCACTACATGAGTTTGAACCAAGACATTTGTAACCCACGTATTGTTCCGAAATGGTGGGAGTTAAATCACATATTGTGACCCACATATTACGACCCACATGTGACCCATATCCGTGGGGGGGGGGGGGGGGGGGGGGGGGGGGAGAGGGAGAGAGAGAGAGAGAGAGAGAGAGAGAGAGGGACCCACATATTGTTCGCCAATGGTGGGAGTTAAATCACATATTGCCGGTCCTTGCTCTTGATCGGGTGGTAGACTATCAGGAGTTTCAACTCCCGGTCAAGGGTTCGAGTACCCATAGGTGGTGAAATTCCACTAGCGTGAGTGTCTGGGGTGTGTGTGCATGTAAAAAAAAAAAAATAAAAAAAAAATCACATATTGTGACCCATATATTGGAACCCACATGTGACCCACATATTTCGTCCACATTGTGACCCACATTATTTTTAATAGTCGGAGTTAGATCATCACTTTTTCTTACAGTGTAGTCTGATTTAAAACTGGATCTGCCAATTTTTTTTTAGCTCATGCGCTAAGATTATCCGTAGAAATAGATGGATGGCATGTAAAAAACACTACCTGATAAGGCCCACGGAGCGTTTCCAGCGCCAACCAAAAGAATCTTGGTACCGAATCCAAGTATGTGGTTATGCTCATCTCCCCATCTAGGGGTATGCAAGGACATGTTGACTTGAAGTCACGCACATAAGTGTATGTTAGCGTCAGTTATACAGGTAGACGAGACTTAGCTTCGGTTATTTTTTCTTTTTTTTTAATTCTTAATTTTAATTTGACAACAGGTCCCACGCAGTCCGCATTGGATCCTTTCGAGCGCCTTACACTGAAGGATACCTAAGTCTCCTTCACGAACATACATGACACGGTTAAAAGAGGCACGTGGTCGTTACTCATCTCACCGTGAGACGTGTCTTCTTGATGTGCCAGCCCGAGCGATTCGCATGGATTTGGTACTATCCGCTTGCTGAGAATTTGATATTCTCGAATTAAAAATTTATAATAATCATGAAAAAATAAGGAAAAAAACTAAAAATATTAAAGACATGGTGAGGCATGTGTGATCACACTATCCTTAAAATGTTATTCATCCATTCTTAAAGTAATTGAAGCTAGTAATAGGTTGTGGGCGAATAACATTTAGGATACGACAAGCTCGTATGTGGTTCTGCGTTCAGCAAGCACAAAGAAACTACTAGTGAAACTCTGTAAATACAATTTGCTGCCAAATGAAAATTTAATGGAAAATTCTTAAATTAGAAAGAAAGAAAGAAAATGAAATTGCTGGCTTAGACCACTGCACTAGTCTAGTTCTTATGGACTTGCTGGCTTAAGTTCATATTGAACATTGCTAGCTTGTTCAGAGGAAACTTAGAGCTTTATTGGTTCATGTGAGAGAGTGAGTCAAGTGGTTTGTCATATTGAAATGAACCATCCAAGCTTAATTTATATAGGATAGGGTAGCTGGACGTCTTAGTCTAAGGTCATAACTACAATTGACAATTTCTAATTGTTGGTGAGAAATTAGCCATTGTTTGACAGTTTTTGACCATTTTGAATGTCGAAATTAAAACCAGGTGCATACTAGTCATTTAAACTTAGTGGTTAGTCATTTATGATAGTTGGGGTAACCACATGTAGCAATTTCTGCATGATCTAATTTATAACTAGGCTCAAGGAGTAGATAGTTGATCTTGGACTCTAGAGGTAGGAGGAAGAATTGAATATCAAAAAGATCAATGCTAATATATGGAAGACAACACTCCTATTGCTGATCTTGAGAAGTCGAAGCTTTCAAGAGAGCAAGTTACGATAGTTTCCTAAGAGCAGGACTTGGTTGGTCTCCCAGACCATGCCAGACTTATTGTTGATGCTAAATTAGATATTGCAACTACCCAAGTGCAATTCAAGCAAGATTTGCAAAAATACATAACCACCTTGGCTGTTTCAAAGGAATTATAATGTTTTCATAATTAATATGTATCGTTATTTTCTCATTTATGACATTTCAACATCATTTACAGAGTAATTTCTAAGCATAAATGTCTTGTGATAGTAGATGTTCATATTTTATTTGCATACTCTTATAATTTCGAGAGCATAATTGATTAACATATACGTGTATGTATGTCAAACTTTTCATGCATCGATTCAGGGCTTTAATTGCACATTTTAGTATGATGCACAACTTGGAAATATAATGCAATAGTAGCATGTTCTTTTGTTAGTATTCCCTACATGATACTTATTTTCAATGGGCAGAACTATTTTGGAGTTCAGTTAGTACCTAAGGCGCCACACACAGTTTAAGCTCTTAAGTAGTTAGAGCAAACATAATTTAAGCTCTTGAGTAGTTGGAGCACACATAGTTTTTAAGATCTTAAGTATTTGGAGCAAATAAGACCTATGCAAATGGCCTTTATAATTCTTAGGAGTTCACTGAACCACCACAGTATGAAGAGTTCACAAACTGTGGTCCATCAAAGGGGCTTAATGAAGTTATCAGGGTGGTGAATTCGGTAGGATTTATGTTCAGGGTTGGCCTCGGTAAGTCTCTAGTGTTCACAGGGATCACAAGGCTACATGTTTGGGTACCAGATCCAAGGCTGCCAATCATTGTAACATCCCGAAAATTGGGGGGTCGAGCAAAAACCCAACTCTCGAGTTCCAAAATGTTATTTATGCAACATAAATATGTATGATTGAATGTTGTCTGTGATAATGTATTAAACATGAGTGAGATTAAGCTAGAACAGCATATCACGCTCCAGAGACGGTTAAATTTACAAGCGGAAGACTGTCATAGTATGTATAACATATATAAACTGTTGTATGTCTCCAGAGTGTGAATATGTTACCAAGTTATATACATACATGTATACTCCAAAAGTAAACCAAAAAGATATACATGAGTGTTCTAAAATATAAAATGACAAGTGTCAAGGTATCTAATCAACCTCCCTGTAATCCCGTCGATCAGAACACGCATAAAGGAGGGATCCTCCTCATCATCATCAAGTCCGGCTCCGCCTCACAGGTCGCGCCATCATCTGCAATCACAAAAAGGTCTGGTGGGTGTCCAGGAACACCGTCCCGTAACGTGGGAGTGAGTAGCTAACTCAGTGGAATAATAGAGCAAAGATTAACATGTTATCAAATCAATCATGCGATAATAGTAAAGCAGTAATTCAAACATTCCTAATACTGTTGTTAATGCAATTATGACATGACGTGATGTATGCCCTCACCGACGATCTCCCTCATACGGCAACATCTTACGACCGCGGCATGCCACACTCCCTAGAGTGCTCCACATTTTTCAGGCACATGCAATTCTATGGTGATATGATTTTCGAGTTGTTATTAGTCCATTCAAACAGCAAGATTGGGAAACTAAGGTACTTCCCTTGTATCAATCCCAACACAGATCCTGTCTAGGGTCGTCACTCCTAGTAATCTCATACGATGTATATTTCGTAGGTCGCTGCAAGGGCTGCCAGGGCTGTTGCTCGCACTCGTTGCACCGCTCCCCCATCACCTTATCAATACAGGCCTACTGTACTCTACTGCTACTGAAAGGTCGTCGCCTCCCGTAGACTCAGAATACGCTCGCGGTCACTACAAAGGACTCGTCGCCTGATCAGTGTAGGCCGACAGCAAGAATATAGTGTCCCATACCACCATAATCTGCTTACGAGACTAGGTGCTCACTGGTCACTACGGGGAGGTTTGTGGCCCCAGTGTAGGCCGACAGCTCGACCACGGTGTCCCATACCACCATGCCCGGCTCATGAGTCTTTGTGGATCAAGGTACCATGGTTGACAGGGTTTACATTGGTAAGTTCAGTACCCTAGGTTCAAGCAGTTATGACTCATACAGGGTGAACATACAATGGCTAGTTGGGTTACTTGACGGGCTCGACTAGCACGAGCGCATCTCAAGATGAACGACATGAAGTGCATGAAACACTTCGTGTGACCTAACCACTGCCGCCAACTCAAAACACGACTCGCGTTCATCGACGCGTCGCTCGTGGCAAAGGTAAGACATTCACGGATTTACTCGGTTACCGACTGCCTGGACTAAGTATAGTCCCAAACAATTATGAATTCACATCAGCAATCATGTAAGTGTAATGGAAATGAAATACATCAATGTGAGCATGTTAACACATGTTATAACATACAACTTAAGTAAATCATCTACCACATGCATTTCATACATATCATGAAATCATACATATAGCCGACATGAAGGAAATCATTTGCATCAGCGTATTATTTGAGAATTCAATCTCAAACTAATTCACAACACCATTTAATTCAATACATACTAATACAAACATTTATACAAACACTTAGACTACACACTTAAGTCTACATATAGTATGTCGACTAAAAGCGCGCATTTATGCGAATCTCTTCGCCAAACTAATTATGCACTCATTCCTAATATACTAATGCGATAAGAAGTCATGTCAATCATATCAGCCAAATATGAATGAAATCAGTACTTCCTATAAATGACTAAAATGCCCTAAATCTCATATTCTTCGTTAGTTTACGAAACAGGAAACGGACAGCATGTTGTACATGTCAAACGGCGTTGCCGTCGAGAATTTACTATTAAACGACATTGAAAGCTTTGGAAACAGTCAATCAAAGCGTCTAAAAGCCACACCTTTTCTCTTATGGATGTGTAAATTCGAACGGAGCGTATACGCTTCGTCTACAACGAAAAGAGAACCTGTTTTACGAGATTTATTAACTATCAGGCTATTGAACGGAAGAAACATCAAATCAGCAACTTTCTAGGGTTTTTCTTACCTGAAAACGCGGAGGAATCGCCGGGTAAGTGATCGGAGTGCGTTGCTTAGGCACTTGCAGCAGGTGGCACGAGCAGCAAGAAATTCTCTCCTACTCTCTCTCACAAACTCTCACCTTTTCTCTCTCCCAATCTAGGGATTTTTACAAATTCGGATGGGAGAGAGGAGTGAGGGTTTCAACCCTTTTTATAAGCCCAAACTTGTCCGAAATAGGCTCGGGAACAAGTTTCACTTGAGGGGTAACCAAATCGCGGCTGTTTCGGTCCAAAAGATGCTTTCTGGTGGTCCCCTGACCGAATGCGATCGGACTTAAGCTCACGCGTACCAGATCTAGCACGTATTAAGTTTTCAGTCCGGCTGGATCCGCAGATCGCACGTGGCGGACCAGTTTCAGTTCAGCGGTCACCGCACGTAGATTAGGGCTGAAAGTCTCATGATATAAAATAGAAATTTCTCCTGATCCAAGGGTGTAATTTAGCTGAATTCTGACGGTCAGAACGCTTAATACTGATACTCAAGTCATGTGCCAGATTTGAATTTCAAATTCTAAATCTGTCCCTATTCGTACTCTCTTCGGTCCGGGCTCAATGAAATAGCCTGTGTTTATCGGTTGGACTTGATTTTTGAAATGATTGTCAAGTCCAGCTAGGCGGTTCTAACGGTCTAAGATAGGAGGTATCGGACTTTCGACGCGCTGTCTAGATCCAATACAAAATTTCAAAGTGGTCCAGAGAACAAACCTGTTTAGAGTTTGATCCGAGGTTATAGAGTATTATAGAGTCATTGGTTCTACTCGATTTAAGTCTTGTAGAACGTATTTAAAGTGATCAGGGACTGTTTTCCAGCTACTCCAGCGTTGTGCTAGCTAACTTATGCTTAGTTTCTAAAGGAATTAATCCTAAGTGGTTTCTTTGGCTATGGAATTGGGTTCTAAACAATTTTTCAGGTGTTTTAATTGACCCACTGCCTAAGGACGTCAAATCCCAGATTGGCCAAAATTCGGGGTGTTACAATCATCGATGAGGTGGGAGCTCATTTAGAGGTCGCCCATTCCTCCTGAGTTTCTAGTGAAATGTAGCCAGGAACCTTAGGGGTCTTATGCATGGCTGGCCTATCTAGGGATGAACCAAAGATCTCACACTGTGGCCCACTTTTTCTTCGTCTGCATAACCCGGACCCATTCATAAGGGAGCATTTTCTCTAACCCATCCCCATGACACTGTTAAAGAGTGATACAGGTAGCACAAGTCTCATGCGTGGTTAGCCTTCTTCTTGGACTTTTGGCTCTTTGGGCTTTTAGCCACTACTTCTCTCCGTTGTCCGCATAGGTCTAAGCATGTGATTGCCTTCACGGGCTTTTTAGGGCTATAGACTTTTCACTACTGCCCATATAATATATAATAAGTTGGCGACATAGTAGGTCTTATGCACAGTTGGCCTTCGTGGGCATTTGGCCACGTGGGCTTTTAGCCACTGGCTCTCACAATTGCCGTAAATGATAAATTGCCATTGCTGATAACATAGAGCTTATACATGGTTGGCTTTCATGGCCGTTCACTGTTGCTGTAAATGATAAATTGCCCGTAAATGATAAATCGCTATCGTTAATAACATAGGGCTTACTTGTGGTTGGCCTTTGTGGGTGTTTCGACAAGAAACGAATGCGTTTGGTTTAAGGATTTATCATTCAATAATAACAAAGAAAATAGAAGATCATTCATCATTATAGATTTTATCAATTCTGAGTTTGTTTACATCCTCATTTCTCCCTTGATTCTGAAACAAAGTATATAGAATTAGTGCAAGCATAAAAGGAGAAGCAGTTCAATGGGAATTTCGACAGCATTTCGGTATGTTTTGCATATGCCGAAGCAACAGAGGTGTTGTGCGGGTCCAAGATCATCGCTTCAATCTGACATTTGTTTGTTGCACAGGTCTACACAACTCATCTTGAGTTGCGTGGGTTCGCATAACTCATTTTGAGTTGCGCAGGTCTGCACGATTCATCCTCATAATACTTATTCTATCACGCCCCAAACTCGAAAAATGGGCTTACAAAATTTTCGATCGCCGAATCTGGCGTCGACAGCCTCCGTAGTGCCCCATTCTCGGATCCTGGCACTCACATGCCAGATTCTGATCCTGGGATCCTACAAGAAGGATTTTCAGTATGATTTTTTTTTTTTTTTTTTTAATTTTAATGGAGCATAACCACAAGTATACCCAATTCACAAAGGCAACATCATCATTACATATCCACTAATATATTCAATTGAATACAATGCTAAAAGGGAAATGCATATATCAAAGCTTCAGAAGATAGCTGCATGCTCCAAGCTCAACACTGCTACAACCTAACACCACCTGCATGCATTTATCGCGCATAAACTTATAGAAAGCTTAGAGGGTGGTGAAACTTTGTGTAAGGTAAGTGCTAAGTATACAATAAAGCCCATAAGTCATACATCATTAGGATAAGCTGAAATACTGACAAGATAGGGAATTATACAATATTAGAGTAAGCGAAAATATACTAGTAGGTCCATGAATCATACAATAACAGAATACGCAATGCGGATCGGCTATACAAATGTGGAAGCCAGATTTCAGATGCTGATGATGTAATGCAATATGAAAATCCTGTTAAGTCTGTCTAGGCCATATAAGTGCAAAAACATAGTAACTCAAAATGCTAAGTACTGCGGATGCAATGTAATATGAGGTGCGAATGAAATGATCATGCTGGAATGTGAAGTCGGGATGATAGTACATAGTACCGCAGGCTATAGAGTCCACCACAAGGGACTTCTATCCAAACCAGTCCTATACCTAAATTTGGATAGTCAGACTTAATGTGGTAAACTCCTGATCTCAGGTTAGTCACGCGCCCAACTGAAATCCTGGCCATGCGAAGGTACACGTAACAAATAGTTACGCACCACCAGCCCGAGTGGATAGTGAATGAATAAATGAATGGATATGTAATTCCTGCTCAATAAGTCTACATATCAGTACATTTGCTCTCTAGAAAATCACCAGGGTCTATTACACTCCACACCGACTGCCGCCTCCCTACCTGCACAACCTAGCGAGTTGAAGAGACCTCACTATCCGCCTAGCCAGCAGTCTGCCAATACCTACTCGGCTTGTCGATAGTGGACCCATTTACGAGCTGTCCATACTCAGCATAGCTTATAGCCCCCTCACTTGAGCGAATAAGGCCACACTCCCTTCTAACCGATCACGACACAGTGGGAGATGCGGCCTACTGGTATTCGGCACTCGGGCACTCATGTTTCACTCGATCTAGACGTTGGGGCAGCTCTTGACCTCAAAGATTCTGAGATTTTCACCCAAGGACATCTTAAGTGCCTACAGTGCTAGAACCAAGTATTTTTGGTGTACCATTTAGCCATCCACGATGTACCTGTGGAGACCACGACCCTAATGTTGCTAGGACGTACAATGATCAAGTCACATATATGCGAGATACATGAGTCACACTATCCAGTCATGCAGCAATCCTGCGTGTACGACGTGATAATGTGGGCACTCTGTCTCATAAGGAGTCCCGTAAATAGTCTACCCAATAGCGTATGTTATGATCAAACATTCCTCATATCAGGCATACATATGATGTGTATGGGCATGAATCATGGAACTATACTAAGCATGTTATAAAGTGATGAACTGTCCTTATAATGAAGATGGGCCTAGACGGCCTACACACAACAAGTACGGGCTTATCAACGGGGCCTAGGGAGAGTTATAATGTGGACATTTAACCAATATTATTCTTACAATGTGGACGTCAAACTATCATGCATTGTTCCCAAGGCATGATCCGCCATAAACATCATTATATATACCACGATGAAATCACACATTGCAATGGACCTATATACATCTCTTTGGGCCTCGACTCATGGGCCTTAGATACATCAAATGGGCCGCATCAATGAGCCTTATGTACATTGCAATGGGCCATAACCCATGAGCCTTTGAATACATCACAATGAGCCCTCATATGGCAAATGGGCCACATCACATGGGCCATATCTATATCAAATGGGCCACACCAATTGGGCCCCATGCATATCAAATGGGCCATACCCAAAGATAAGTGGTGATAATGATTTCTACAATTAAAATTCTCAAGGCCCACGATAACATCTATTTCCCATCCAATTTGATCAAAAGGTCACAATGACCTGAAAGGAGTGTTAATGGTGGAGGTTAAACCCACTGTTTATGTAATGTGGTCGACTTGATCCTAAGCCTGTCTTATTTTTCTTCTAGTCTCAAGCCTTAAAATTATCTATTAAAATGGTTGGACAGTTTGGATGCAACGCATGCATCATGGTGGGTCCCATAAGGATGGACGGTTTGGATGTACAAGTGGGACCCACAGAACTTGGTGACACCACTCCAGAGCTGAAGTGAGGTACACCAGCCGTCCCTCCCATGCATGGGACGGTGTGGGGGTACAATACATATATCAATGGGTCCCACGTGGGGCCCACCATAACGTTATTTGAAATCTAACCATTGATAAGATCACACAGTCCTCGATAAAAGGGAAAAACAAATTTCATATTAATCCAAAAATTTTGTGACAGCAAAAGGGGCTTCAATGACAGTCGTTCAATCCCACTGTTTTCTATGACGTGGGCCACTTGAGTCCCATATGCGGCTGATTTTTGGAGGGGGCCCAACGCAAGAAGGGGCCTACCCAATGCATGGTGTATATGCTCTACACACATCACAGTGGGGCCCACGGCTGGGACCGTGTCCCTGCCTACCCGCCAGACGCAGCAGCGTCCTGCAGCAGCAGCAGCAGGCACTACCTAATATATTTTATTTTGAAAGAAGAGTTTTCCTGTGATTTTTCACAGGTAGGGCCCGCATCAGCAAAATCTACTCCAGCCATTGGATTTTATAGCTCGAGACAGACCAAACAAGCCCAATATTCAACATATTTTGGGGTATAGAAATGTCAGGGGGGTATTTCAACTGTAAAAATGCTATTTACTATACTATGATGGTATTTCAACATATTCTGGATGCTGGACGGTTTTGGCCATAACACATGCATTTAAGGTGGGCCTTGCTCAGGTGCTCCACCAAATGCACAGATGGTGTGGATAAGACATACACCAAGGTGGGGTCCATCCAAGTGGGCCACTCAACTACATCATCACAAAAAGAGAGAGAGAGAGAGAGGGGGGGGGGGGGGGGACATGTGTGATGGAGGGCTCCGCCACTATGAGCCCTCCCTTGCATTCAATTATACATCAAGTGGGTCCCATGTGGGTCCGCTAAATCAAAGATTAATGGTGGATGTTCCTTCTCCACCTAAAATGGACGGTCTAGATGACCTCTTTTTATGCAAGGAAAATAAACATCATGATGGGGTCTATGGAGAATGGTCCCATCATGGAATGATCATGAGCATCAAGGTGGGCCATCGGCTACACCTAGGGTCCAAAGTGAGATCCATACCATCAATCTGTATGCCTCACTTGGCCCATCATCGAAACATAAAAAAATCTAGCATATAAAACACCCACCGTTCGATCTTCTTGGTCCGTTGGAAAGCCGATCTCCTTGTGTCTCACTTTAATGGAAGATGATGAGAAATGAACTAAGATGAAGGATTTTAGGGTGGGAAGTGGGTCACACACATCTCACTTTTTCTCTTGGAAAACCATGGACGTCCACCACTTTGCTTCAGATTTGTTGCTTGGAAAAATGTGAAGAGAGAGAGAGAGGGGTAGTTGTAAGGGAGAGGTGATGGATGTGAGTGATGGATGTGAGGTGATGTTGTACTTGACATGTATAGGTGTGTAAGAAAGAGGGTGAGAGAGAGTTGACTTTGGGGTTGGTTGTACCTGACATAAGGTGATTGATTGATTGATTGATTGATGAGTCATGATGTAGAGATTTTCTTGGGATTGCTAATGCGCGGTATTTTATTCGAAATAAATGCCGGCTCACATTTCCCTGCCAGGGTATCGGATCGGTATGCAAGACGCGACGTTGGAACCGCAGCGATGGTGCGGTCGCAATGGTACAAGTCTCAAATTAAGCCAACTTAAATCTACAGGATACGACTTAGGGTCACGCATAAACATCGATTATAGGTCGCGGATTATTGAAATTCAACGGGAAAGATCGCGGGAGTCGATGAAACAGTACGGACTAGGATACAGGTCTTATATATTCTCTCTCTCTCTCTCTCCTGACACTTCTCTAAAACCTTTGATAATACTGTAAATGAGAGGGGAATGGGTATTTATAGGCTTTTCCACATGTGAGGCATCAATTTTCATGCCACTAGCCCCATTCGGCGCAACATTATTCACCCGCGCAACTATTCATCCCCCGCAACTATTCATCGTAGCATTATTCATCCCATGCAACTATTCATCTGACGTAACTATTCATCATAGCACTATTCATCACGGTAGTATTCATCGGTGTAACTATACATCCTGTGCAACTATTCATCGCAGTAGATTTCCCAGAGAGGGATGATAGAGAGAGGGCCACATAATGGCAGGGCTGCCTATTTTGGATCCTCAATGTTGTAACATCTCGAATTTTCATTATTTTAGATTGTAAAAAATCCTTAAATTTTTTATTTTTTATTTATATAACTAGTCACATCGCACTTAGTGACCCTTGACGCTCGAAGTGAGCCTATACATGGTTGTTACCGATAAAGAACCGTACAAATAAGATTGATCAATCGTAGAAAACCAACGAATCCGACCGATCACTTAAACATCGAGTTTAGCCCCATAGTTTGTTCATATAGTGCCCAAAATTTAACTGACCCATCACTGACTAATCATGACAATCGTAACTAAATTAGAGATCTACCTAAAGCTAAGCCAGCTATGGACTAGATCTTGACTAATGGACTAAATCAACCCGGTCACTCATTTAGCCTAAGAACCAATGATCTAGAGTGATCATGACCAAATGACCATTTTTGCTAATTTTTAATAGGACACACTATGAACTTAGTTAATCCAGACCCTAATAACTACTCCCAAGAAATCTCCATACCTAATTTATTCCATAAATGCCTTAATTATCCGAACAAGTTTTAAATCGCTCGTTAGTGGGCCACTAGTTCTGAAATTATAAAATAATGTCCATCTCACTGGGCTTGATGTCCATTGTGGGTGGGGGGCCCAAACGATGCCCCAAACTGCACAACTTGGACCATGAAGATAGAGCTTGAAAGGCACGACTCTCCGAGATTTGAAACTTGAAACTCAAGTGAGTTGGCCCCACCACTAAAATAGTGAAGTTGAGACTTTCCAACCATTGAATTGCAATCAAACTCGGGCCATGAGTCAGGGATATTTCCCTTCTCATATCCATATAATTGTGGGCCCGATCAATTATGTGAAAAGGGGAAAAATAAGACGAATTTTGAGATGGTTGTGAATTGTCTCTAAAATCCCTTGGTTTAAAGACGGATATAAACCGTCTCTAAAATTTCAAACAGCTCTTAACTATCTTTAATATGAACCAAAATTGTCTTAGAAATGTTGAACATCCACAAATGATTTAAGACGGTCAAAATCTGTCTGTAACTGCTTAGAAAAGATGGTCATCGATCGTCTGGAATAAAAGGCGTTCCTTAGCTATCTTATAGGTAGTCATCTGAGACTGTCAGAGACTGTCTGCATTAGAGATGGTCCTTAGCCGTCTTATAGTGGTCATCTGAGTCGGTCAAAGACCGTTTGAATTAGAGACGGTTCTTAGCCGTCTTATTAGTGGTCATTTGAGACGGTCAGAGATCATCTGCATTAGAGACGGTCTTTAGCTATCTTATAGTGGTCATTTGAGACAGTCTACATTAGAGACGGTCATTGGCTGTCTTATAGGCCCAAAACTGCCTTACCCTTCCATTGTCATGACTTCCTTATGCAAGGTAGAGCATGCCTTAACAACGTGGGGTTACTGTGGGGGCGCCACCTTGATGTATATATTACATATCCAGGCCATCCATTAGTTTCTCACTCTACATCCTTCTTATTTTATTAAAAATCGAGATTTTAGGAAATGAAGTTTGAAAAAAAATTGAAATTAAAGAAATTAAGATTTTGATAAATAATTGACATTTTGAAAAAGAAAATTGAGAAGTTTAAAAAATTTATGAATTTGAAAAAAAAAGAAGTAGTAGAGAAGCTTAGAAAAACAATTAACAAAGTTTGAGAAAATTTGAGATTTAAAAAAAAAATCTGCGATTTAATAAAAATCTTAATTTTGAAAAAAAAAAAATCAAGAACTTTGAATAAACTTATCATTTGTAAAAATAATTAGATTTCCAAAAAAAAAAAATGATATTTTGAAAAAGAAAAATGAAAATATTAAAAAATTTGTGAAAATTTTGACAACTTTGAAAAAAAATATATTTCAAAAAAGAAATTGAGATTTTGTATTTCGAAAAAATAAAAATAAAAAGTTCGATAACAAAAGTGAGATTTTGATGATGTGTTGTATATCCATGCCATCTATATGTTTCTCCAGCCCGTTTTTGGGCGGGGTATAAAAAAAGTGTAGATTTAAATCTTAAGTAGACCGCACCACCGGAAAAAGTCGTAATATAGTGCGTTGTCATTAAAAATTAGAAAGAGCCCATCATAAGGTTTTAATAGTGTTTATTTGTAATCCAACTTGTTGATTATGTAAAGAAGATTTGGATGAAGAGAAACTACAAAGATTAAATTAATCCAAAACTTTTGTGGTCATCAAAAGGTTTCTAATGATTATTCATCACTATTTTGATTGGTATGACCCACATGAGATTGCTGAGTTCTTATGATTTGGAATCACATCCTAAAATATGAAGGAAAATATGCGTTTTATATAAGCTGTCCGTCCATTTTGACAAATAATGTTAGCGCATGAACCCAAAAAATGATGCAAATCGAAGACTCAAGTGAACCACATCATAAGAAACAGTGGATATCAAGTCTCCATCGTCTATCCCTGGTGTGGTCGACTTAGGCCTTTGATCTGCCTCCCTTTTTATACCATGACTTATAAATATATTTTAAAATAAATGGATAGATTGGATAAATCAAATACATTACGTTGGGCCCCATGAGCCCCTAGTAGGACCATCCACGCATGGGTCCCCAAAATTTCACTTTCCCTCTCCCTCTCTCTCCCTCGTGGTCGCCCTCCCTCCCTCTCTCCCTCACGCTCCATCACCCCCAATCCTCCGCTCTCTCTCTTCATCTCTCCCTCTCTCTCAATCTCGTTGCCACTCTCCGGAGGGTTTCTTGCCCAAATCTAACGATCATCTTTCCGGCGAGCATGAATCTTTCCTGCGAGCATCTCCTAAGTCAAACCCTTGCCATTGTTGGTATCTCACTCCCTAATCTAAAGATTTACATATTCAAAGTTTTTAATTTTTTCTATTAATCGTTTGGATATCTTTCATCTCTCTCAGGAGCTGAGATTTCTTTCGAACTTTCCACAATCTTGAAGGTAATTTTAACATTGGATCTGATCTTATTCTTTCTTTAGTCAATCTCCTTTTCTTTGTATTCTTATGCTTCAATTTTTATATTTTCCATTTAATATTTTTTTTTTCTGATCTAGGGTTTGTAATGGGATTCAAATGATTATTTCAGAAAGCTTAGTTCTTGCAAATTTCCTTTCTTAAAAATGGAATTTCTAGACTTAATTCTACTAATTTCCATATTGGGAAGTGATATTTTCACCTTGTTTTTTTATACACACTCCGTAATTTTTGATATACCCACCCACCCAGTTATGATATTTACACACCCCCTAGTAAGAAACGAGAAAGATAAATGTAAATGCTTGCATAATTGCACGTAATCACACGACAGTGTGAGTATTCTTTGAAAAGGATGAATGACTTTATGTTGGTGATATCCATGCTATTGATTAGGTGTGCAGAGACATGTTAGCCTTTGATCATGAATATCACATTGATTCAAGACTTAGGTTGTCATGCCCCAAACTCAAAAACTGAGCTCACAAAATTTTCAATCGCCGAATCCGGCGCCGATAGCCTCCGTAGAACCCCATTCTCAGCTCCCGGCATCCATTTACCAGGTTTCGATCTTGGAATGCTATAAGGAGGATTTCTAATCATCAATTTGATTCGTAATGAGCATAACCATAAGCATAGCCCACGAACAATAACTACAAGAACACCATCATAAAATTCACTATGATAAAAAACTTTTGAGTACAATGCGTCTGAAGAAAAATACAAGTTAATGCAAATAACGAAAACTCTAAAAGCTTGACTGCACGCTTCTGCTACTACTATGCTACGGCTGCGTCCTGGCGTCACCTGCACGCATCAATCGTGCATAAGCTTATAGAAAGCTTAGAGGGCAGTGCAAGTGTGTGCGCAATATGAGCGTGTTCAAAATGTAAGGTCAGAGTAATGTGGAACATGCTGATGAGTACATGAATGCAATTAGCCATACCAAGGCTATGCAGTGCAGAATTAAATGCTATCGGCCATATCAAGGCCATGCGATGCATAATAAAAGTCAAGCATGCCAATCCACATCCATATATCAATGCAACTCCTCATTATAGTATCAAATCAGTACGGTTCTCACTCTGGATAATCACCGGGGTTTAGTACACTCCAAATGGCATTGCTGCTCTCCCAGCCACACAATCCAAGTGAGCATAAGAAACCTCACTATCCGCCTGGCCAATAGTCTGCGAATACTTATTCGGCACGTCGATAGCAGACCCATTCACGAGCTGGTCAGACTCAGCCTAGTATTGCCCCCTACCCTCGGGCGAGTAAGGCCACACCCCTTTCCAACCAACCATGACACATGACAGATGCGACCTCCTGGTATTCGGCCCTCGTGCGCTCATATATCCACTTGGTCTCGACGTTGGAGTCATCCTCTGGTACCATCGAATTTAGAAATTTTCACTCAGGGACATCTATGGTGCCTCGATGCTTAGTAAAAATATTTTCGGTATTTAATTTAGCTACCCACAATCTGTCTTTGGAGGCTATGGCCCTGGTGTTACTAGGGCATATAATAATCACAATCACACAAGTGCAAGTGCATGAATCATACTATCAGACATGCAACAATTCTGCACGTACTGCGCGCTTATGTAGGGCAACTCCACCTATCAAGGAGCCCATAAACAACTACCCGAAGGCATATGCTATGATCAGTCACTTCTCATATCAGACATAGCGTATGATCATGAATCATGGATCTATACTAAACATGTTATGTGGTGATGGGATCTGATCAAAACAAAGATGGCCTAGACGGCCTACACATTACAGGTATGGGATTATCAAAGGGGCCCTAGGGAGAGTCATAATACGGACATTTAACCAACATTATCCTTACAATGTGGACATCAAACCATCATTGCTCCCAAGGCATAGCCCGCTATAAAGGTCAACACATATACCATAGTGGAATTATACTACAACAGGCCTTATGTACGTCCTAATGGACCTCGACCCATGGGCCTCTAATACCTCAAATGGGCCTCATAACATGGGTCTCATATATATCAAAGTGGGCCTCAACATCGGGCCACAAATATGTCAAGATGAGCCTAATTACGTGGGCCTTACATACATCACAATGAACCTCATAATATGGGCCTCATATTTATTAAGGCAGGCCTCAACAACGGGCCTTATACAAACCAAGGTGGGCCTCAACAATGGGCCATAGCTATGGTAAGTGGGCCACATCACGTAGGCCACATGTATATCAAATGAGCCACACTCAAATATAAGTGGTGATAAGGATTTCCACCACTAGAATTCCTAAGGATTTAATGGTGGACGTTCAAACTCACTGTTGTCTCTAATGTGGTCCACCTGATCCTAGATCTGCCCCATTTTATTTATTTATTTATTATCTCCAGCTAAAAAATGAGCTTGCCAAATGGTTGGACGGTTTGGATGCAACACATGCATCATGGTAGGTCCCGTAGATGGACGGCGAGGGTGAAACAGGTGGGGCCCACATAGCTTGGTGACGTCACATACACCAGCTGTATAGCTAGTGTGCGGCACGCTAGCCATTCCGCTTCATGAGGTGGGTCCATATGTGTGGCCCACCATAACATGTATTTTCCAACCAATGTGTTGGTAAGGTCATACAGACCCAGCCCACTATAATGTTTACTTTCCACCCATTCCACCTAACCTGTTGGTACGGTCACATAGACTTGGGGCCCAACACAATGTTTATTTGCAATCTAACCCGTTAACAGGGTTACATTGACCTGATAAAGAGGAAAAAAACAAATTTCATGTTGGCCCAAAATTTTTGGACCACAAAAAGGGTCACAATGGTGGACGTTCAATCCTCATTGTTCCTACCGCATGGGCCACCTAAGCTTTAGATAAGGTTGATTTTTTTGGGGGGGCCCACTGTCTCAAGGGGACCTACCGATTACACGGAGTGGATGTTCCACATACATTATGGTGGGGCCCACTGTCTCAAGGGGACCTACCGATTACATGGAGTGGATGTTCCACATACATTATGGTGGGGCCCATAGCTGGGACCGTAGGTCCCATCCAGTTCGTCCGCTCGTCCGCTGTCAGCGGCAGCAACAAGTGCTACTGCTGTCTTTCATTTTTTTAAAAAAATCACCAATCCTGTGGTTTTTGGTAGGTGGGGCCCGCTTAAGACAAATCCAACCCAGTCGTTGGATTAGATGGCTCAATACAAACGCTTCAAGCCCAATATTCGATGGGTTTTGGCATACTGAAACATTAGGGGGTATTTCAATGGTGAAAATTCTATTGCCCATACTATGGCCCACCTGGAAGTCAGATTGGCCTCAAATTTTAGCTCAACGCCTAAAAAAGGCTGAGCAATGAAACAGACGGCGTGGATTATATAGACACATCAAGCTGGGGCCTGCATAAGCGGCCCAACCCAAAACTTTTAAAAAGTAATTTTTTTTTTCTGCTGTGTACTGTCAGTACACGCCTCCATGTTAGCCTCCCCTAACACGTCCAGCGTCTAGAGACGCTGGACGACAGGGGTATAAGGACACCATTGTGGGTCCCACATATACGTGTCCCACTTGATCAATCTGATGTTTATGTTTTCCTTTGATCAGGCTCATCCAAATGGATGGCCATGTGGGCCACTCGATGGATGGCGTGGATAAAATGCATGCTTCATGGTGGGCCACACACACATATTAGGTGGGCCATCAACAAGGAAAGGGAAAGAGAGAAATAGATAGAGAGAAGGAGAGAGAGAGAGAGAGAGAGAGAGAGAGAGAGAGAGAGAGAGAGAGAGAGAGAGAGAGAGAGAGAGACGGTGATGGAGGGGCCCCGCCACTATGGGCCCCACATGATACAACTCATACATCAAAATAGGTCCCACCAATAAGTGGGCCCTAAAAATAAGAATTTAACGGTAGATCACCCACCTCTTACAGTCCTCCTTGATCCCTTGGACTTTTATGCTCCTTGCCTTCTCTTTTGATGTTGGTTGATGGACTTTTGATGGTGTAGATGAGAGATGAGAGGGTAGGAAAAGTGGGCCACACTTGTTGTTGTTGTTTGGGAGAGAAGAGAGGTTGGACTTGAGATGCTTGGGAGTGGAGAGATGGAATGAGAGAGAGAGAGAGGAGTGATGGGTGAGGTGTGATGGGTGATGGGTGGAGTGATGGAAGTGATGTGAGAGTTGACTTTAGGTTTCTTGTGTAAGAGAGAGGTAACGGTAGGGTATGGGCTACTTGTACTTGACTTAATGTGTGATGTGTACTTGATTGATGGGATTGAATGATTGATTGATGGGACATGTTGGAGAGATTTTCTCGATATTCGCAATGCTTGGCGTTTCTTCAAAATGAACGCATGCTCACATCTTCTAGCCTAGGTATCGGTTTGGTGCTAAGTCGTGGCGTTGGAACTGCGGGGACGGCGCAGTCGCTATGATATAAGTTTTGGTTCGAGCCGACTTCGGTATGCGGGACCTGTCTTAGGATCGCACGCAAACGTCGGATACGGGTCGAGGGTTGTCAAAATTCGACCGGAAGGACCGCAGAAGCCAACGAAATGGTACGGTCTAGGATACGGGTCTTACATAGGTGGGCCTTACCACAGAAAAATAATGTAAAATCTGTCTAAAATCTCTAAATTCATGCGGTGTGGTCCACCTGTGTTTTGGAATAGGGTGAGTTATTAAGAGTTCCTTTAACTTAGTGAGTAGAGCCTTACAGATGTATTGGATGGATGACATTTATAAACCACAGTGGGCCTCATACACAACTAACATTGGGTGTCCTGTCCCAACTCTTCATTATGGTGTGGCCTACCTGACTTTTGCACTGACCCAAGTTTTAATTTTCAAGGTTAACATGAGGCAAGACACATCATGTACATTCTACCCCATATGGTGCTCAGTTTGTTGTAGGCACGTCCTATAGGACCACACATATAGTCAGGCTAGTGTGGTTTAAAGGCAAAATGTAAATATGAGCTAGCTTGATTTTGTGAGGTATATCTTATGTTTGGTCGAATAAAATGGTATTTTCTGCTGATGATTGAGATAGTTCATCTAGTTGGGTCCTTTACCAATGGATCACACTGGAAAATGTCAATCATTGGGTGATCTTGACCATCTGATTGGTGTGCTGGACATGATGGTTTAGCCCATGGTCCAACATTCAATGGAAGGAAAATAAATTGATCGTATGCAAAAGATTTCTGGAAGGATATGTTTGAGTGGCACAATCTTGATGGGAACTTCCAGTTGAATGGCTTATATGATGGAAAACCAAGGCCCACCCATAGTCGTTGGTGATTAACTTAAGACATCATTTTGTTGACCAAGGGTTGTATATTTTGGGATTCTTTTCTTTTTTGTTTGGGCTTTAATGTTTTTTTAACTACTTCATGTTGATGTTGATGTGATGGTACATACTATGCAGTTATTTTCTTTTAAAGTAGATTGATTTTTAAAGTTTCTATTTAGAGCCTATTAGGAAACTCACTCATTATAATCAACCTATGGAATAGGCTATTAGATAGCGTTTAATTGTAAATCAACCTATCTAATCGTATATTACATCGCACTTGTGGGTTTTGTGCTCCCATTGTTGGTCCCAAGCCCAAATAAAGGAGGGTTGCACCAGTTTAGCAGCCAATGTCAAACTTATGCCACAACTTCCAACATGAATCCGAACAATATGACATTCTGATATGGCAGAAAAGGATTCGGGTAGCCAACCCCAATTAGTTGGGATAAGGCTTGGATGATGATGGAGCTTCTGATTAGGAGCTAGGGCTGTTTTAATTTGTATTGGATGAATTCAGACATGAATTATCTGAATTTGATTCAATTTGGATTGTTTTATCTGTATTATGTTTCCCCTTTGCTTTCTAATATCATTATTTCTATTTGAAAGTGTTCAGATGACTCCAACAATCATTCTCCATTCATTGATAAAGCTCTTTGTTTTCTTTTTAAAAATTTGTTCTGAAAGGTTTTCTTGTTAAATTTATGACCTTCAATTTTTCCATTAGTTGATTACATCCAATTGTTCTTTTTAAATTCAATTCTCTGAATTTGATTTGATTTGTATCTTTCATTATTCTATATAGGCAGTTATTGCTTTTTAGTTGATATTTATGTGATTGTCTTTTCACTGTCCCTCTTTCCTTCGTTTTCTATTGAGGCCATGTTTGGTTACTAGGGATTCCATGCCAAACAATGGAAAAGGAAAAAAGTTTTCCTTTGATGTGATGATTTTTGTTGTTTGGATAAGTATAGAAAAGGACTCCACTAAACAATCAATATACTTTTCCATAAGTTCTTGGCACAAGAAGCTAGGTGATATTTGTGAGAGGCATATGATATTTCCACTTCTATATTCAAACAAGAACTCCAAAAATGGAATCCATGTTTCAATAGAACTTAGGAAATCATTGTTAGATATATTTTGTTCCTTTCTTTTCCTTAGACTCTACATATCCAAGCATGACCTAAAAAGTGCAGATAGTTATGATGGCTAATTCCCATTTGCTTAAAGCTCTATAAATTTATTTTATTCTTTTTTTTTTTGAAAGGTAAATTCATTTTTTCTTATTCCTTATATTGTTTCCCAGTTATATTTGTATTGGTTTCAGAGTATAGGTAGTGATAGAAATTATTGGTCGATTGTGGCTTGTAGACAAACGGATGAGTAACCAACAATACGAATATGGGAGGCCTTCCCAACGTATCCTGATCTTTATCATCAACATAGAATTTTCCACCCACTGGTGTGTTGGGTGTTTAATTCTCCAAACATTTAAGCAACTAACTTTTTACATAGATTGTTTTTGGCAAGGGAAATGTTTTGAATATGGAATAGATAATTTGGTTGGTTGGCACCATAAATGTGATGGTGACTGAGAGTAGGGGAAGTGGAAATTTTTTATTTTTTATTTTTTGATAAATTTTCAGCATTCTGTTTGCAAGGCACGTGTCACCTGATGAGTGGATAACTTGTTTTTTTTGAATAAGGACACATGGACTCGTGGGATCATATGATGGACATATGGGATCCCAAATAGCACACAGCTTAAGTGTGTGTTGCATTTGTGCTTGCCATTGAATATATTGAAATGGGATATTTTTTAAGGCACAAAAAAGGGATTTCCTTTTCCATCTTAGTCACTATGGTAATTGGTTACCATCCAGATGCCTCTTTTTAAGGTTTTGGGAATTCACAAGTCAACAAGAACTTTTCTCTGAAAAGTGCAAAGTGGTCTCATTCCTTGGTAAGCTTTTCTCCATTAATGTAGTTCCACATTGGATTTATTGAAGTAATTTCAGTGTGAGAATGCAAGGCTAAAAACTGTTTTCTTCTTTAGGTGGGATTCGAAATACTTGCATCTTTCTGTAACTATGTAAAGTTTCCTCAGTTATATGTATTGCCATTATTTGTGTATTCTGCAGAAATCCCTGTCGGAGATAAGCCAGGAAATTGTCAGTGGTATCCATATGGTTCATCTAAATGATGAACTTGATTTTTCAGAATAATTCTTGGCCTTGTGTTTCTAAAATATCCAATTGTCCAAATGGTAGGTGTATTACAGTGAAGAAACACTCAGTGTGCCAGTGGAGATGATAGAAGGGAAGTGTGAAGTTAGAAAGAAGCATGATCTTCCATATCTAGATGGCCCTGCAATCTTTGAGCATATCTTCTTCAGTGAATACATGCATGATCCTTCCAAATGCTGGGTGGTGTAGATAAAAGAGAAAGGTGGTGATGATGTTAAGATGCGAGAACAAGGAAACAAGTGTACATGACTATGGAACAAGTGTACTGATGATGGTACAAACACCATTTATGTGAAATGTCGGCTACTTACAACTTTTAGGTGGGAACTTGAAGCCACGGAAGGGCTTCCAAATTACATGAAGGCTTGGTATCGTGCACTCGTGAACACCGTGGATGAAATAGAGAGCCTCATGGTGCCGGATGAAAAATTCTACTGTACAAACTACATAAAAAGAGAAGTATGATCACATCCAACTCTACTTCATGTTATTTCTTACATTCTTAATGTATATTCCTTCTACCTGAGCCCTCCCATATGGATGATTGAAATTGCCAAAATGTGGGCACAACTACATGTTCCTTGTGAATTTGTGACAGTTATATGCATGGAAGTGTTATAGTGTCATTGAGATTCATGATTTTGGACTTGGTTTTATAGGAATTTACTCCCATTCAGCTACAAGAAGGTGAGTTTTATTACTTTCAATTAGAAGTTAACCGTGTAACTCTCCTCACACATTTAAATTTGATTGAGAATCCAAATACACCCTTCTTGCATATGCTTTTCTAGCCACTGAAACATTCACTCATGTTAGAAAGCCATTCCATGCAGTGACAAACCCAGATACCATGACCACATTTTTGTTCTCTTTATAAAAAAAATTAGAAACAGTCCTAAGACTAACTCTAAGGTTGCTGGTAATGAGAATGGCATCATTGCATTTCAGATGAGCATAAAGGTCAAGACAAATCAAATCAATAGAACTCCGTTTCTTCAGGAGATGCTTTGTTTCTTGTGCATTGGAAAGTCAGGTATTTAAATGTTAAGTTTTTTGTCATGTTGATTCAAGTTTCTATTTTTATTTTGTTGTTGAAACATGTATGTTTCTGGATCTGTTCATCTATTTATACATTTAGTTTTCCTTGCTTGATTCTATTGCCACTTGTATGCATGCCATAGATCCGTACATTGTATTGTTGAAATCTAAAGATGTGCTTGTGAAGAATGAGAGATCTAATATTAATGGATAAAGACATGAAAAAACAAATCAGTTAGTCTAGTTATCTATTTTTATGAATTATTGATTGTATTATTTTCTTTCCCAAAATCAGGTCTCAACCAAAACTTTGTAAGCTTCTCTCTTCTACATAGGTCAGTTCTCTTCAATTCTAAAATGAAAATTTTAATTTGGAATTAGATATGAGATGCTTTCTTGGTTTGAGTGCAGGGTTAATAGCTTAGTGGGTGAGGCCCTGACCGTAGGACCCACCTTGATATATTGTATATCCACGTTGTTCATCTCTTTTGCCTCACAAGTAGGGATTGAATTCCCACCATAAAAAACTTCTTAGGATCCATGAAAGTTTGGATCAAGCTACTATTTGTATTTTCCCTTTGTCCTGGTCTGTGTGAACTTAACAACAGGTTGGATGACAAATAAACATTATTGTGGATCTAGGAAGTTTTAATGGTGGGTGTTCAATCACCACTGTTTTTCAATCATGTGGTCCACCCGGGATTTGTATCTGCCTCAATTTTTGGACCATGCTCTAAAAAGAGATGGTGAAATAGATGGATGACGTGGATATACACCACATATATCAAGGTGGGCGTTACGGTCAGGGCTTCACCCACTAAGTTGTCACCCCTGCCTCACCTAATCCATGTCCATGTCACATGTGCAGTAATGACATGGGGCATGGTACCTCCCATGCATCCAATGGCACTGGATTTGGTCCCTTTCTAGTTAATTGAGGCAAAATTGAGGCTAAATGCTTTAGTCTCAATTTTTAACCTTTTTAGCCACGGTTTTAAATGGAGGCTAAAGTCCGTTTTTCTTGTAGCGGTGGCTAGTGATTTAGAGGTCGATAATGGGTTATGGAAGCTGTTATGGATTTGACTTTTGTCTATGGAAATGCTAAATGTTGATTTGGCTAAACACTTGCTAGTAAAAATAGTTTGTCAATATCATGAAAATAAAATTTCAAAACTTTATTAATGCTTCATGGTTGCAAATTCATGTGGAAGATAGAACCCATGAATTTAATAGCCTTTTGTTTTATGCTAATAGATTTTATAATGTCATTATATTAGAAGTTTGTAGACCGTGAATGCCATCTCACTAAATGAATATTGTTGTTTCTATTTTTTTCAAACCCTCTTTTAATTCATTGATTAGTTTTCTTAAGATTGTACATATTCTATTATAAAGGATAATAAAAGGGCTTAATTAGTTTTTGAGCTCTTCTAAGCTTCCTTATCATTCATGTATGACAGTGCAAACCTATGCTAAACTGTAGCTCTAATCCGAACTTTGTGTGCAATCTGATCAAGTGCATTAACAGCTAATACTATCCTATTTCTTTGCAAGATAACATTACTGTATTTATGGACCCTTTCGCTACAATTCTTGTTATCATCATCATTGGACTCTTATGCATGAGAATCAACGAGGTATCCCTTTCACACATGCCTCTTTTTACATAACTTTAATTTTTGTTGTTGTTTCTAGTAAATTGAATTGGAATAATTTTCTTTATTATTTCCTTGTCCACTTAAATAAAGCTTCTATTTAAGCTTAACAATTCTTCTTAATTCTGAATTATAACCATGTTTTGTTAGTTAAATATTTTTATTAGATGAAAGAAACACAAAAAGAAAATTTTTGCTTTTTTTTTTTTAATGCAAGAAATTTTTTGAGGCTTTAGGTCGTCTATAATTTCTAAAATATTGAAATCCGAGACGGTCCATAACCGTCCTTTTTTAAAGACGTTAAATGCATGCTAACGACGGCCACAGATCGTCAGTGTTTTAGATGGGTTGTAACCATCAATCATCAGAAACAGTCCATAACTGACCTTTACTGTCCATATTTAATGACGGTCCATGACCGTCCTTCTTTACAGACGGTCCATAACCATCCTTTTAATGTCCATCTTTAATGACGGTCCATGACCGTCCTTTAACTAATACGACACAGCAAAATAGGACGGCCTATGTGACAGTTCAAAACCGTCATTTATTAAGATTGAGATGGTTTTCAGCTATCTTTTTTTCACTATTTTGGCGTAGTAAATAAGCAGTGACCGTCGATCACAAATCGAGCCCCTATGATCAATTGACTCATCCATTTGCCATTAAACTTAGGACAACCCTTCATCTGACTATGGGGCACTTATTCCATAGCACAGATGGGCCAGGAGGCCACTGGGACGGCCTTGGGGACTATAAATGCACCTACTAAGGGTATATGTATTAGGACTAGCGTCCCTACGGCTAATTGGATTAACTTCCAGGCTATATGAGCTCTTAAAATCCTCTCCCACCCTCTCATATGAATTTTTCAGCAAAGGGGAGAGAGAGCTAGAGAGAGAGAGTAGGAGACAGTGAGCTCAAAGGGTGGGAATTGAGAGAATTATCTCTTCTACCACGACCTCACGTCGGAAACCGCATCTCCGCCGCCAGAAGAGGGGATGTGTTGCCATCTAAAAAGGTAACCACCCTATTATCTCCCTAATTCAAGTAATATGAGCCACATGCATGTGTCCTAACATACAAATCCATGTGACACAAGCTTCGGCGCATTAACCAACTAGTCCGACACCCCAAAAGCTACTCCGTGAGCCTTCGGCAACCCCTAGGTGTGGACCATTAGTTATAGGGGGCCATTTATCAAATCTACGCCGAAATTAGTGATTATGAGTGTAGAATTTACTTGCATGTCAGTTGCATGTATGTTAATTGTGGAATAAGAGTGTTATTTCGAACGTTTTCCTATTTGGGGGGAACTTAGGCTCTCAATCGCTTAAGATCCTTACATTGCCTTAATTCCTATTATTTATAAGCATAAAATTATGAAACATTCCCTAAATTCTGAAACAAATAGAAAAATTTCGCTGCATGTCCCTTATGTACATGATTAATTACTGATTTCATTCTATGCATGTAATACCCTGAATTTTAGGGGTCGAGCAAAGCTCTACTCCCGAGATCCAATGCATCACTTATGCAACATGGATAATGATGTTTAGATGTCGTCCATATCAATGCATTACACATGAGTGAGATTATACTAAAATAGCATATCATACTCCAGAGATAATGTAACTAAGCAACAAAAGTCTGAAGCATAAGTATCTAAATATGAAAGTAGTTCACAACTCTGGAGTATGAGTATGTAACCAGGTTAAATATATACATGTATCGTTTCAAAATAGATAAAATATTAAAATGTAAAGCATTCAACTAATCCATAAGTCCCTGTAATCCCGTCGAATCAGCATGAGGTCTACATAGACCCAGTAGTGAGCTGAACGTAGGAGAATTCTTTCTCCTTGTTTACGAAGTCCAACCCCATCGCATAAACTTCATCATCACCTGCATATAAACCAGAGTCTGGGTGGTGTTTTAAAACACCGTCTCAGGGTGGGAATGAGTGGCCAACTCAGTAGTACTATAAGGCAAAGGTTAACATGTTATCAATTCAATCAAGCAGTAATGATAAAATAATACAACAATCATTTTCTAACTACTCTTGTTAATGCAGGAATGGTATGCAGTAATGATGTATGCCCTTACACATAGCTCCCTTAAAAGCGACTTCATCAACCGTTCGCGCATGACAAACTCCTTAAACGTGCAACTTCCTCGCCAAAGCACATGCAATACAGTGCATGATCGTGTTGGCTGAGTAATTAGTTAGGCTCATTTAAACAACAGATTTGGGAAGCTAAGGTACCTCCCTTTATATCATTTACCTAAATCGAAAGATCCATCTAGGGTCGTCAATCTTAGTTAATCACATACGATAGACAAGTTATACTCGCGGTCACTATGAGGGACTCATCACCTCAACGTAGGCCGATAGCTTGAACACGGTATCCTATACCACCATGCCCGGCTCACGAGTTTGGGTTACTTACTAGTCACTACGGGAAGGCTCATCACCCTAGCGTAGGCCGACAGCTCGACCACGGTGTCCCATACCACTATGTCGGCTCATGAGTCTTAGCGGATCATGGTACCATGGTTGAAATGGGCTTTTACACTGGTAAGTAGTACCTTAGATTCAAGTAGTGATGTCCATACATGGTAAACACACAATAGGCCAATCGGTTTATTTGGTAAGTTCGATTGGTACGTGCACACGCAGACTTGATCGACATGGAGCGCATGAGCACGTGTCCAAGTTCATCGAACGTATCCAATGTGGCGAGACTAGTTCGGCTACCCAGATAGAAATTGTTACCGATTGCTTGGACTAGGTTGTAGCCCCAATCTTACTCAAATACAACAATTAAATATATATGATAATCAATCCATCATTTGGCAATCAATCCAAACAAGTCTCTTATTTGAGTATTTCATCATACACATTAAGTATATACTTAACACTTGCATTTTATCATAAATCACGTAGATGCAATTAACATTACATGAAGGAAACTAGACATATGCATAAAGTGACTGAGAATCCTATTCTTAATACTCGTAATAAATACTTAATAAATACAAATCATCATAATTTCTCATTCAAATAATTTAGCAAACACTTAGGCTACCCTTTACCCAATATATAGACTAGGTTAGTTACAACACTTATTTTAGTAAATCCTTATGCAGAGAGGTTAACATGCATATTATAATGATGAATCCTAGATTTATAGACATGGCAAGCATAAATCATATTTACATATTCATTCAAACATTTTAACAAACACATGGAATGCATATTTTATTCTACATAGTTCATATATATATATATATATATATATATATATATATATATAATATTGAAAATGGCGTAACTAAGATCATATGGCAGCAATCAAGTCAGACATAAATCATTGCTGACATTGAAAGTACTAACAACCATAACTTAAACATTTATAGTCTGCACCTTTCGTCGGAATACTTGATTTAGATTCGGTTTGAACACTACATTCCCGAAAATGGGATGAGGGGTACCTAAATCACGAAATAGGTTAGCTAGTTTGTTGATTACTCTATCTGGATCTCTAAATCAAGATTAGGTTTAGGGTTTCTTACCTAAATCATAGTGGAGACAGATCTTGTGGCGAAATGGGGAGGTGATCTGGTGCGTGAAGCAGAGGGAGAGAATCCCTGCAATAATCACCAAGAATCCTTCTTCCTTCTTTCCTCTTTTCTCTCCTTTTCTCTCTCTCTCCCTTAAGGTTTTTAGAAAATTCGTATGAGGGAAAGATGGGGTGGTTTAAAGGCTTTATATAGGCCCAGAACTGATGCAAATGGCCCCAAGGCAATGGTATACTTGGTTTCTATCCAAAGAGTGACTGTTTTTGACAATCAGGGCCCATAGGGAGGTCCACAACTCACATACGTCGTAGGGTAAGTTCCCTGACAATGGATATAGGCCAAGATGTGATTTCGGTGTGATTGGTTAGGCCGATCGACCGTGGAAGACCCGTGTCAGATCAATGATCATACTTACTCGATCGGGGCCATATGTATACGAATATAAGCATGGAAATTTTTTTTTCCTTGGGTGAAGTTTGGTTAGAAACTGACGGTCCGAAATCCTCAATTTCGCGTGGGAGTGAAAGACCCAATTTACTTAGGTTGTATTACATTTTCTAAAGATATTCGTGTTTCTCATACACTTTGCTCAGGGCTCAAGTTGTACGTTTTTGGACACTATTTGGGCTTGATTCCTACGATTGTTGTCAAGCCCAGTAGGACGGACATAATCCTATAGTTTTGCGGTCATCAGACTCTCGACATGCGGTTCAGGTCCGATACGGAATTTCATTATGCTCCCGAGAGCGACAGGCTCTTGGGATTTCTCCTATGTCTTTAAGGGAGGTTGTGTCAATGGTATTAATAGTTTTGGGTCTTGCCGTTTGTGAAAATGGTGGTTCATGTTTAATCCACCAATTTTTAGTTTAGTACTTAACTAATTTTTGCCTAAATTACGACGGGATACGATCCTCGGGTAGTTTTATGTCCTTTTTTTGGCACTTTTAGTTAATATATTATTTTAATTATTTTTAAGTAGTTCATTATCAAGTTTACTTTATCTCCGCCAAATTTCATTAAATTTTATATTCTAGAAAAATTCTAAAAATTTTGGAAGTAGCAGCTATCCGAACTAATAATTTTTGGATAGTTGTCACGCTATCATATATTTAACTATATTAATATTTTTTACCTATTTTTATATGAAACTAGACTTGTCAAGATTCAATATGGCTTTTAAATCACCTAAATCGGAGTGATATTAAGGGAGATATGACTTTTTGAAGTTGGCCTGAAAATGTAAAAAATTTAAGCGAGGATCCACCGAAATTCAGCCGACTGGGTTGTGCCGCCGCGGCCGTCTGGTGGTCCTGGTGGTGTTTCAACTACTCAGTTTTTGAAATGAGTGTATCTTGCAAACCAAAATGAGTTATCTGGTATGTAATATATGATTTTGGGGTAGGAGAAGTTAAGTTATCCAAATAACCTAGTTATTTTATGATATTCCAAAATTTTAATGGTAAAAAAATTATTTTATTTATATATTTACTATTTATATTAAATTTTAGTTTAATTATAGTTCTTCATCCTTTGAGCTTTAGGATTTATGTCTAATATAAAATTAATTAAAAAAATTTGAAGAATAAGGTGGTGAAAGGTGAGATTTTTGAAGGAGATGGGTTGAAAAGGGGATTTAAGACTTTGAAATTGAGTTTTAAGAAGTCGATAAAGTGTTATGATAGACTCATTGCCCAAGGACGTCTATCACCAAGTTGAAAAAAATTCGGGACATTATAATGCATGATTGTTTCTTTGAAATTGAGCTTGTTTACATGTTTATTTAAATTTTCCATGTATTTAAGAATTCTTGATGAATCATGATTTCTATGTTTACAATTTACTGCTATGTATGCCTAAATCCCTCATAATTAGAAGTAGACCAACATTTACTTTAGTATCATTCATTTATACCCTGCCCCCTTGCCGGATTGGCCAACAAATTTCAGAACCCACATGGGCAGTCCCTCTGGCAGGGCCTCCCATGGGCAAATTTGGCCTAATTAGTTGAATTATGGATAGTTAACTTTAGTCGGACTACGCGGGACGTCGCTTCCAATGTCGTATGATTCGTAGTTCGGTTAGAGGGGATAAATTGGCTCACCAGCTGGCCATCTATGTTCGTTAACAATGTATGTACACGCCTACCTGAATTTGAAGCACTTCATACCTTTGAGAGGCCACTATTAACCGTTAATGATATGATCCCCAAGACTCATGAGCTAGACATGGTGGTATGGGACACCGTGTTTGAGCTATCGGCTTACACTGAGGTGACGAGTCTTCCCGTAGTGACTAGTAAGTAACTAAGACTCAGGAGCCGAGCATAGTGGTATGGGATACTATGTTTATGTTGTCGGCTTACGCTGGGGTGACAAACCTTCCCGTAGTGACCAGCGAGCATAGGAGGTGATAGATCCTTATTTGAACAGCCCTCGTTAAACTACTCGGCCGATGGTTACATGTCAGTTTACCATTCGAATGATCCGGATATGAATGGAATTGGGCGACGAGTCATTCCTTATAGTGATTTGGTTATGTAACAAGTCCACACCTTGAAACTGAGTGATCATACTCAATGTTTGAGTGATGACTGATACCAAGTTTATCCTTATACATTCGGGTATCCCTTTAAAATTATTGATTTGTGAGATATATGGATGATACCTAAATTTGGATCATGGATCGTAGGCTCAGAGCCGCTACGGCCGCCTTGGGCCAAGTGATCTGAATAAGGCCATTAATAAATGGAAGTGTTTCAGCTTCTCTAATTTTTCTGGATGAACGGACTTAATTAAATACTTAGCTAACATCTCACCATCAAATTGCATTAGTTAGGATTGGCGATTCGAAAGTCGATGTCACATTAAGGAAGAGTTGGGCATTGCGATCGTTAGACGGTGTCGCTTGAGGGAGTGTTAGAAGTAAGGGGGCATGCATCATATCATGAAACTATGCATATGCATTAATAAGAGTAGTTAGAATTCTATGAATGATTGTTTTTCACTAACTTTGTTCATGTGCTTGATAATATACGTAACTTATTGATAATGAAACCACTGAGTTAGCTACTCACTCCTACTCTGGGACGGTGTTTTAAAACACCATCCCAGAGTAATGTATGAATTACTTTTATACCACATAATAATTCAATTGCATGACATAAGTGATGTATGATTCAGTTCTGTTAGGTTGAATTATCCATGCAAGTGTGGTGGATGCTGATGTACATGTTGAGTATATTCATGCTTCTTTGGCCTTACCATATCTTTTTCTATGAAAAAACAATTACCCTCATAGCATCTAGCATATTTTATTTAGATGTCCTTATGCAAGATAAGTGACCTATGCTTGTACTATCTCTGTCATTGATGTAGAGTGATGTAAGGATAAATGGCTCTTTTGATTCTATTCTTCAATCTCATCAATATTAAACTGGCCCACGATAAACGTCAACCACTAATATAGGTGATAGCAGGGTTTGATTGTAGTACCAAGCATCATAGAAATACAAAACTTGCTGGAGAAATTAATTTCCAGCTGCTAAGAACTAAATTCCAGCCGCTATAACACTTTCTCATTTAGTAGAAGTTGTTTTCTAGTGATTGGAAACTGTTTTCGACAATTTGAAGTTGTTTTCTAGCCATCAAATTTTAGATGAAATTCCTAAAAAAGTGTCGACTTCTTTTATTTTTCATTTTCTTATTTATGTAATTATTACATGCTTTTATAATTTGGTGGTAGACACTCTCTAGCACATGTAATCACAAGACTAAGTTGAAGAATATATCTTTCAGGTTTTGACACTATTTACAGGAGCACTATTGGAAAAACAAATTGTAGTCATATCCCCAAATTTGGTGAGTTTTTACTTGTTTGGATGCTTTCCAATTCAATTTTTTTTTTTAGCAACTTTCTTCCAGTGAGTCTAATGAACAACCTACTTAGATATATGTAAAAACCTCAAATAGAAAAAAAAAAGAAAAAGTTCATGCCTCTTTTGGAAATGTGTAGCAAGAGCCCTACTGAGTTTTTGTTAAGAAACACTATGACAAAACAGGGTCTATTAAAAAAGAAGATAGCTGAGCTTTATAATGCCCACATCGATTTCAATCTTGTTGAGAAAAGAAAGTAGCTCAGCTTTATAGTTTGTTAAAAAAATGTGCTTGGACAATCTATGATAACTAGACATTTCATTTCAACAAAGATGCAGGATCCAAGACCACTATTGTATTCACATGTTGCATTACAACATGAAACACCCTTGCCATTATCATCTGCACATTGTAGATATTGATGAAAACTATAGTTCCAACAATGACTAGAGATGTATCTGTTTTATCAATGGTGGGAAAGATTGAAAGAAACAAACACACACAAACACAAATCTCTACCATATCTAGTTCAGTTGTGCTAAAGGGAGCACCATGGGAAGTCAAATTGCTTGTTACGGAAACAAACTCAAAAATGAAAAACTTTGCCTCTTCAGATGGTTACCTAAGGTATTCGTATTTCACAGTTAGTAGCTTCATCAGCTGCAACAGAAGGGTGGGTGACCATGCGATTTGTGACTTCTTTAAAAAATGCTTCCTCAGTTGATGACTTTGGAGCAGGAGTAGGGGTCAAGCCAGGAACTAGAATAGGACCTCCATGGCTAATTGGGATCCTAGCATCTTCCACACTTATCCAGTTCTCATTGTTTACAACTCTTATATTTCTTCCTGCTACATGCTCTACGAGGTTTAGTTCCTTGGTCAGGTTACCCATCGATTCTTCTGCCAAGATAACCAGTAAATCCCCTGTTGCATTAGCCTCTAATACATTTATCAGATCCGCCAATGGTTCCTTTGTTACTTTCCGAAGATCTGCATTCTCCCAGTCTTCAGAAATGATGATTGTATTCTCAGTTTACCAAGTCTGGAAACACTGGTTTGGGCTAGGCTGTCATAGGATCTCTCCGTTAATTCGTATGAACTGCATGTATTAGTAAATTTTCAGAAGTTCAAACCCATATTTAATCATGATTAAATTTCAATAACACATCTAGTGGCTAATTGTAGAATGATTTCCAGTAGAAAGATTGTTCCATCCAAGCCCACCTGCTCCGGTGTGTTTATTTGCACCAACTATCATGAAATTTACACCATATTAGATTGCTTAATCATTAAATATCATGAGCTTTTTGTAACACCCTGAAAATCGGGGGTCGTGTATAAACTCAACTCCCGAGTTCCAGACCGTCACTTATGCAACAAAAATGGTTATGATTCAATGTTGTCTGATTTAAAGCATTCACATGAGTAAAAGTATACCAAAACTGCAATTCATACTTCAGATCCAGTGATAAAAGAAAGCGGAAGACTAAACAATATATATATCACTGTATGGAAAAACAAAGTAATCTCAACTGTCTCCAAAGTATGACTACATCTCTGAGTCTCATATACATGTAAATAAACAAAAGAATAAGTTCAAAATAGTCCCACTGAAGTCCCCCTCGATCCAGGTCACCTACGGGAAGCCGTCGTGATACTGCATATACGAGAACTCATCCTGGTCCTCGTCAATCTTCGGCTCCACCTCCTGGATCTCGTCGTCACCTGCAACTACAACAGGGTCTGGTGGGTGTTGCAAACACCATCCCGTAACGTGGGAATGAGTGATCAACTCAGTGGAATCATAGAGCAAAGATTAGCATGTTCACAATTCAATCACGCGATAATAGTAAAGCAGTAAATCAGACAAATCCTAATACTGTAGTTAATGCAAGATGATATGACGTGATGTATGCCCTCACCGACGATCACCCTCATACGGCAACATCTTACGACCGCGGCATGCCACACTCCCTAGAGTGCTCCACATCTTCCAGGCACATGCAATGCTATGGTGATATGATTACCAAGTTGTTATTAGTCCATTCAAACAGCAGGATTGGGAAACTAAGGTACCTCCCTTGTATCAATCCCAACACGGATCCTGTCTAGGGTCGTCACTCCTAGTAATCTCATACGATGTACATTTCGTAGGTCACTGCAAGGGCTGCCAGGGCTGTTGCTCGCACTCGTTGCACCGCTCCCCCATCACCTTATCAATACAGGCCTACTGTACTCTACTGCACGGAAGGGTCGTCGCCTCCCGTGAACTCAGAATACGCTCGCGGTCACTACAAGGGCTCGTCGCCTGATCAGTGTAGGCCGACAGCTAGAATATAGTGTCCCATACCACCATAATCTGCTCACGAGTCAAGGTGCTCACTGGTCACTACGGGGAGGTTTGTGGCCCCAGCGTAGGCCGACAGCTCGACCACGGTGTCCCATACCACCATGCCCGGCTCATGAGTCTTCGTGGATCAAGGTACCACGGTTAATAGGGTTTACAATGGTAAGTTCAGTACCCTAGGTTCAAGCAGTTATGATACATACAAGGTGAACAAACATCGGCCAGTCGGGTTACTTGACGGGCTCGACTAGCGCGATCGCATCTCGAATTGAACGACATGAAGTGCGTAAAACACTTCGCGTGGCCTAACCACTGCCGCCAACTCTCAACACGAATCACATTCATCGACGCGTCGTTCGTGGCTATGACCAGTCAGCCACGAATTCGCTCGGTTACCGACTGCCTGGACTAAGTCAAGTCCCACACATCTATGGAATTACATTAACACTATAAAAAGGTATTGGAATTGAAATACATCATGTGAGCATGTTAGCACATGTTATGACATTCAACTTAAGCAAATCTTCAAGGCATACTTCCCATGCATATTCAACTTAAGCAAACCCTCAAGTACATACATTCCATGCATGTAATGAAATCATGCATTTTGTCAACATGTAGAAAATCATTTAGGTCAGCATAATAATTGAAAAATCACTCACAAACTATCAAATAATATCATTTAATTCAATACGTACTAATACAAGCATTTATACAAGCACATACACTACACACTTAGGTCTACATATAGCATGTCGACCCAAAGTGTGCAACTAGGCGAATCTCTTCGCCAAACTAATTATGCACGCATTCCTAACTTCCTAATGCGACAACAAACCATGTCAATCACATCAGCAAAATATGAATGTAAATAGTACTTCCTACAAATGACTAAAATGCCCTAAATCTCATATTCTTCGTTAGCTTACGAAACGGGAAACGGAGAGCATTTTGTACATGTCAAACGGCGATGCCGTCAAGAATCTACTATTAAATGACATTGAAAGCATTGGGAACCGTCAATCAAAGCGTCTAAAATCCTCACCTAGTGTCTTGTAGACTCGGGAATTGAAGTGGAGCGTATAGGGTTCGTCTACGGCGAGTAAAGAGCCTAATACATAAGATCCATAAGCTACATCGCTATAGAAACAAGGAAAACTCAAATCAACAACTATTTAGGGTTTTTACTTACCTAGGATTGCGGTGGAATCGCCGGGAAAGCGGTAGAGGAGTGTTGCTTAAGCATGTGCAACACGTAGCACAAGTGGCGGGAAGAACTCTCCCACTCTCTCACAATCTCTCACTCTTTTTCTCTCTCCCAAGCTAGGGCTTCTCTCAAATTCGGATGGGAGAGAGGAGTGAGGGTTTCAACCCCTTTTATAGCCTAAAACATTCCCAAAATAGGCTTGGGAACAATGTTTACTTGGTGCCTAACCAAATCGGGGCCGTTTCGGTCCAAAAGGGCATTTCTGGAGGTCCCCAGGCCAAATGCGGTCGGACTTAAGCTCATGCATACTAGATCTAGCATACATCCAGTTTTCAGACCGGTTGGGTTCCCAGATCGCACGTGGCGGCCCAGTTTCAGTTTAACGGTCACCGCACCAAGATCAGGCCTATAAGTCTCGTGATATATAATAGATATTTTTCCTGATCCAAGGGTGTAATTTGGCTGTATTCTGACGGTCAGAATGCTTAATACTGATGCGTCAAATTTGTGTGCCAGATTTGAATTTGAAATTCCAACTATGTCCCTATTCACACTCTCTTCGGTCCGGGCTCAATGAAATAGCCTGTGATCATCGGTTTGACTTGATTTTTGGAATGAGTGTCAAGTCCAGCTAGACGGTTCTAACGGTCTAAGATAGGAGGTATCGGACTTTCGACGCGCGGTCTAGATCCAATACAAAGTTTCAAGGAGGTCCCGAGAACAAACCGGCTTAGAGTTTGATCCGAGGCTTTAGAGCATTATAGCACCCTTGGTTCCACTCGCTTCGGGCCTCGTAGAACGTATTTAAAGTGATTAGGGACCATTTCCCAGCTATTCCAACGTTGCACTAGCTAACCTAGTCACATTTTCTAAAGGAATGAATTCTACGCAATTTCGGGTCGAGTTGGTACTCGAACCCAAGTATGGATTTTTCACGGGCGTTACACTTTTATTTGGTTTGCATTTTATAATCTATAATCTATACCTGTACCAATAATTTATCTAAACTCAAATCTCGTGATTTTAGAACTTGTTGCAAGTTGAATTTCAATCCTATTATGAAGCTTCAATTAAACTAAATATGATTATTTTAAAACTGATTTGAAGCCAATTTTGTAGCTGTAATCTAAGAAGCATTCTTATAGCTTGATTTAAACAATCTGTTATGTTTAAGAACGTGAAGTGAATTTTGCAGTTTTTCATTTTGCTGGAGTATGTGCTAGTTTAATTCTTAAAACTGATTTGAAGCCAATTTCACACCTGTAATCTTCTTCTTTATAAAGATACTGGCAGGAAGATGCTCATGAATTCTTCCAGTGCTTGCTGGACAAGCTTCACAATTTCTACGTGGACTTGAAACTGCAAGATGAGTACTCATCTTCACATGCTAACAGCTTCATAAACCAGATTTTTGGAGGCCATCATTGTGAGACCCGTATCCTAGCCTGTACCGTTCCATAGGCTCCCGCAGTCTTTCTGGCCAAATTCCAGCGACCCGCGACCTACGGATTTCGTGTGCGATGACGCTTAAGTCCAATCATGTAAGCCCGACCCGGAATTAGCGCCATAGCGACCGCCTTGTCGCCGTAGTTCTAATGCCGCGTCTCGTGTGGCAATCCGAGTTGTATATCAAAAGATGTAGGCCGTGCTTAATTGGACCTTGATCGCATTTGTGGAACCCACCTATGGCATGGCACGCCACCCTATGTGTGCATGACATCATCATCTTCATAATTTCCTAGCCACCTATAATTAGCCTAGACCCCTAGCCACCTATAGCTAGTCTAGACCCCTAGCCCCCCCTAGCAATCAATGACTCTCTTACCTTCATTATGACATGCCATTATTACATCTTTTCTCTCTTATCTCTCTCTCCCTCCCTCTTTCTTTCTTATTTTCCTAGCAAGTGAGAGCTCCCAACGTCCATGAGAGCTCTCCATTTTCAACTCTTTTGCAAGCTCTCCACCCCTAAATCCAACCCTCCAAAATCAATCCCAACCATTGAATCTTGTTCCCTTAGAGCTTTAGATCACATTGGTGAAGAATGAGTCGATCTAGAGGTGGGTGCTTCCTCTCTCTCTCTCTCTCATTTTTGTGTGATGTGTGGCCCACTCGAATGGACCCCGCCTTGATGTATGCCATATCCAAACCGTCCAAGTCATGTGGACCATACCCTTTGGTGATGAGAAAACACAAATATTAAATTGATCTAAGTCAAGTGGGCCACGTCCACGTGGGACCCACCAACCGTGGTCCCCACACGTGGGACCCATCTTGATGAAATGTATAGTCCAGCGTCCCTGGATGCTGGACGTGGCCTGAAGCGTGAACAGGCAATGGGTTGTACTCACTGCAAAAAAAAAATGTCACTACTTTAGCCTTTTTGGGTGGGTCACTCATGCAGGCCCCACCTCGATGTATTGATCAAATCCACGCCGTTCATCCCAATTCTCAGCTCATTTTAGGTGTTGAGCTAAAAAATGAAGCTAATCCAAATCCTAAGTGAGCCATACCACAAATGCCAAGGGGTTGGGCTACCCACGTAATTCCTTACCTTTTTACATGAGAGGTTTGGAGTGAGTTTTCACTCATGGGACTCACATTAATGTATTTCTTAAATCCACACCATATGTTCATTTTCTGGCACATTTTATCCGTGGAGCCCAAAAATCTACTCAATCTAACCATCAGGTGGACCACGCCATAATCGATGGTGGTAGTGGGAGCACCCCTCACGTCAACCATGCGGACGTGGGGTGGGGGCGTCCCAACCATGGACCCCACCTTGATGTATTTGTTTAATCCATGACGTCCACCACCTTCCCCATGTAGTTTTAGGCTATAAGTTGAAAAATGAGACAAATCTTAGTTCTTAGTGGGCCACACCAAGAGAAACAAAATCCCACTGTTGGAACCTTCTAACACCTACCGTTGTGTGTATAAGTGGTGGACTTATCCATCATTAGACTTCTTTAGCCCATAAAGAGCTGGTCGATATAATAGACGGAATGGATTATCCACTAGTGGGCCCCATATAGTAAAAATAATAATAATAATAAAATAAAGGAGAAGAAGAAAAGGAAGGTAAGCCCCTGGACAATAACGTCCAGTGACGGTGAGGGTGGGAAGCTTTCTGGGCTATCACCCACGTGGACCCAATCATGATGAATTTGTTTAATCCACACCGTCCACCATTTCCTCCTTATAATTTCAGGACAGGTGCCAAATTTTGAGGCAAATATGAGTCTCGAGTGGGCCATACTAAGGGTATTAATGCCCATCTGTTGAAACACTCTAAGGCCCTCTTTGGAGTCCCTTGTCATCCAAACCAGTCCTAGTAAGAGTCTATTTAACCTCATTCGAGGTGGCCAAGATGGTGGACGGATTAGATTACTCACTTGGGGTGGCCCACACGGAAGGAAATAGAGGTGATTGAACGTCTGCCATTGAAAACCTTTTGGGTGTCCCAGAAGTATTGGACCTATTTTCCTCTTACCCCAGGTCTTTGGGACCTTATGTACGGATGGTACAGTGGGACTCCATGTGGGGCCCACCTTAATGAGGCAACATCCACACCATCCATCCAGGGACACTGGACGTACCTAAAGGAGGGTGTGGCTATCAATGAAGTATGAACTGGTAGTTAGGTGTACTCACCTGCTGCATTGAATAAAGAAATTAATATATATATATATATATATATATATATATATATATATATATATATATATATATATATATATATATATATATATATATATATATATATATATATGTTATGAGGGGGGGTAGCCCATCACGTGAGACCCACCTCTGTTTCATTTGAAGTTGCAATGTGCAGCATAGTTAGGCAGTTGCCCTGCCATTAAATGTCAGCAAGGTCCGTGGGACCCACCTCTGCCTTTTTAATGTGTGTGCATATATATTGTAATATAATATATACACGATGGTGAGCCCTACGTAGGACCCACCTCTGCCTTTTTATGTGCGGCAAGCTGCATGTACAACAACTACATTGCTGCTCCTCTTGACGGCAGCATGTCGCAGGCCCTACATTGATGTATGTATTTCTACATCGTCCACTGTTTGGACGGTGGGGCCCACCATGATGCACATGCTGTATCCATATTTTCTAACCACCTTTGAAATCATTTTATGGCATGAAAAAATGAGTGAGTTAGATCCAAAGTTCAAATGGACCCCACCGTTTAAATAGTGAACGGTGTCATCCACCATTCAAACTTCTAAGGGCCACAGTAATTTTCAATTAAGCTAATATTTGTTTTCACTTCATTTATCTCCATGTTAACTTGTGAATAGGTTGGATCTCAAAAGAATACATATATACGTAGAGCTCATTGGTGCGGGGCCCACCTGTTTGTATTCTTGGCCCATGTGATGGGCTCACCTATCGTATATTTATGGCCCATTAGCGAGGTCCATTGTAATGTAATTCCGACCCATATGTTGTAGCCCATTGTAATGTATTAAGGCCCATGGGTCGAGGCCCATTGTGATGGCCCGTGGGTTGAGGCCCATTGTGAAGCATGCAAGCCCCATGGGTTATGGCCCATTGCAATGTATGTAAGGCCCAATTGTTGCGGCCTATTCGATATACACATGAGGCCCATGTGATTAGGCCCATCTTAATTTATTTGTGGCCATCCATGAGGCTCGACTTGATGTATTTATGACCCATTCATGAGGCCAATGTGCAGGGCCCACCTATGATGTATATTAGGGCCAATGTGCAGGGCCCACCTATGATGTATATTAGGGCCAATGTGTAAGGCCCACCTGTGATATATATTAGGCTCGACGTGTTGTATATGAGGCCCATGTAATGCGGCCCACTTGATGCTTGTATGGCCCATGTGGTGTATTTGAGAGCCAATGAGCAAGGCCCACCTGTTATGTATTGTGGTCTTTGTCGAGGCCCAATATGATATTTTTATAACCCACCTTGATATATTTATGGCCCATCCCTGAGGCCCACATTGATATTTAGTGTGGCCCCTTTGGTGTATATAAGGCGCATATGATGAGGCCCACCTGCTTGAATCTGAGGCCCATGGGCAAGGCCCATTTGATGTATTCGAGGCCCAGATGAGTGGCCCATTTGATGTATATGAGACCCATGTGTATGGCCCACATGTCATGTATTCGAGGCCCATGTGCAAGGCCCACTTGTGATATATATTAAGCCCATGTGTAGGACCCACCCGTTGTGTATTAGAGCCCATGGGTTGTGGCCCATTGTGATGTTGTTAGGCCCATGTGGAAGGCTCATCGTGGTGTGTATTAAGCTCTTAAGTGAGGCCTATGGTGTTGTATATTTGACCCTTGTGTGAGGCCATGGGTCCACTATATGTTAGGCTCTATGTGGGTCGTTCCTTGAGGGACAATGTTGGTTAAATGTCCACATTGTCGATGTCGATCGTCAATGTCGGTCATTGACACCGATTATGAGTATGTGACTGCATAGCATCATGATACATGTCCATACGCATCATCTGCATGTCTGTTATGAGATATGATTGACTATTGCATATGTCATAGTGCATGTTGTTATGAGACTCCCTAATAGGCTGAGGATATCTCACATGAGTGCACGGTATGCGCAGGATTTATGTATGCTTACACTGTATGACTCATGCATTTCGCATTTGTGTGAAATGACCACTGTACGCCCTCGCGACATCAGGGCTGTAGCCTCCACAGGCATATCGTGGATGGCTAGATGGGACATCAAAAATGTTTGGTTCGAGCATCGGGCTGCTATAGCTGGCCCTGGATGAAAATCTCTAAAATCCTCTTGGTACCAGAGGACGCCTCAACGTCGAGACCGAGTGGATACATAAGCACCCGAGTGCCGAATACCAGGAGGCCCCGTCTCTCACTGTACCGTGGTCAGTTGGGAGGGGGTGTGACCTTACTCACCCGAGCGCAGGGGGCATTGTTAGGCTGAGTTTGACCAGCTCGTGAATAGGTCCGCTATCTACGTGCCGAATAGGTATTGGCAGACTATTGGCCAGCCGGATAGTGAGGTTTCTTACGTTCACTTGGACTGTGCGGCTAGGGAGAGCGGCAATGCCATTTGGAGTGTACTAAACCCAGGTGATGATCCTAGAGAGGAACCATACTGATATGTGGACTTAATGAGTAGGAGTTGCATGCTCATTCATTCATTCATTTACTATCCACTCGGGCTGATGGTGCGTAACTAATTATTGTGTACCTTCGTTATGACAAGAATTTCGGTTGGGCGCACGACTAATCTGAGATCAGGAGTTTACCACGTTGAGTCTGACTATCCAAATTTAAGTATGGGACTGGTTTGGATAGAAGTCCCTTGTGGTGGACCCCGTAGCCTGCGATACTACGTACTATCATCCTGACTTCACACTCCAGCATGGTCATATCATTCGCATCGCATATTGCATTACATCTGCATGCATATTGCATTTTGAGTTGCTATGTTTCTGTACTTATATGACCTAGACAGACTTAGTAGGATTTGTATATTGCATTACATCCTCGGTATCTGATATTTAGCTTGTTATGACTCCTTATTGCATAGCTGTTCTATATTGCGTATTCTAATATTGATTGACTTATGGACTTGTTTGTACTTCTACTTACTCTGTCATTGTATGATTTATGACCTGATCAATATTTCTGTTTACTCTGATAATACATGCTCTTGTCAGTATTTCTGTTTACTCTGATAATACATGCTCTTATCAGTATTTCTATTCACTCTGATAATTCATGCTCTTGTCAGTATTTCTACTGACTCTGATAATTCATGATCTTATCAGTATTTCTGCTTATTCAGACATTATATGGTTTATAGATTACCAGTTTTTCGATATTGTATGATTATGACATTGTATTAAATACTTGGCACTTACCTTGTGCACACACTTACACCACCCTCTAAGCTTTCTATAAGCTTATGCACGATAGATGCGTGTAGGTGATGTTAGGTTGCAGCAGTGTTGAGCTTGGAGTGTGCAGTGGTCTTCTGGAGCTTAATTTTCTATTTATGTATCTCTTTCAGTGTTGTACTCAAATGATTATATTAGTGGATATGTGATGATGATGTTGCCTTCGTGAATTGGGTAATCTTGTGGTTATGCTTATTACTAGTTAAATGTACATTAAAAAAAAAAAACCTCCTTATAGGATCCCAGGATCGAAATCTGGCATATGAATGCTAGGAGCCGAGAATGGGGTATTACGGAGGCTATCGGCACCGGATTCGGTGATCGGGATTCCTGTGAATCTGATTTCTGGATTTGGGGTGTGACAATCTTAGAAGCCAGTTATAAGCTATAACAGAAAATACTTCTTTAGCCTTTAAAAAAAAATAAAAATTCTATACAAATCAGATATGACTGTTATTCAATGCGTGAGATTGCAAACTAACTATTTATTTTTATCTTTGTAATTTTCTTCTGAATATCATCTTTAAGTTTGCAATCGTGGCCATTATTCAAACTCCTCTGAGCCTCCAATCGATCTCAGTCATAGATTATAGATCCTCAAGATTTTTCTTACACCCATTAACTTGGGGAGCTTTTCTTCATTCACAGGAGTATTTTGGACAATCTCAAATTTACCTAGGATTCAGAAATTTTTTCTAATGATTGATATTCGGTATAATCTAGGTAACCATGACAGGAAGTGAGAGATTGTAGCTAATGAATGAGCTTAGTGGCTGAGTCCAAACCACATGGACAGGGTATAGGCTGAGCTTAGAAGCCCAGTCTTGAGATTCACACCCAATAGCTAATTGTTATGTAAGATGGACATCAGATGAACAATAGTTGTTAGCCAAAATCAAGCCATTGATTCCTCAATAACTGCTTCCATGTAATGTAATTGCATCCATTGCATACACTGGATGTTTTGTTTCTTCATTCAGTGGTATTATGTCATCCAATATAACACTTTTCTGTTAGGAACAAATTAAAACATGTGAGGCCTTTCCCGCATAACAAGTGGTAAATAATGTTGAAACTAGACCAAGGAAAACTACAAAGGAGCTAGCTAGATGAAAACTATAAGCAAAACAGCAATGAAACTCGACATTTTTAATCCTTGAACTGGCATTTCTTTTAACTTCCACACTTCTGCTGTCCACATGCTTGGTTGGTAATGCGTGATTTTTATAACCATGCAGGGACTTCCTTTCTCTTTAATGACACTTGAATATTCTGATTTGGCTGGATCCTTTCTTATTGTTTTTGGTTTGTCTAGTGACTCTTATCAACTTACCTATGGGCAGTGGCAATAATCTTTGTTTGGAATTCAATTCACTTGTGCATCCAAAAGCGGCCTAAATCAGCTTAACTCAGTTCGGAAATAGACACGGATACTCTCATTTCTTATTTCCATCTTTCTGATAACATCATCAATGTAGGTTGATTAGGGGTTGCCATTGACACCAGGGAATGTGACTGTTCTCCAGCTCAAGCTAAAGTGAGGAAGACATTTTATACAAATGTTCTTGATGAATATATGCAAGCTATTGAAGATCTGGCTGTCCCAAGGACTGAATTTGGTAATGCATCAGAGAAAGAGCATTACCATGTGAAGGTATTAGTTTAGCCTCTGTGGCTACTTTGTTACTAGTTTCCATTGAATAGATGTTGTAATGCTCAAAGGATTTTGTTATTTAATGTAGGTTGTAACATCCTGAAAATCGGGGGGTCGAGCAAAAACCCAACTCCCGAGTTCCAAAATGTTATTTATGCAACATAGATATGTATGATTGAATGTTGTCTGTGATAATGTATTAAACATGAGTGAAATTAAGCCAGAACAGCATATCATACTCCAGAGACAGTTAAATTAACCAGCGGAAGTCTGTAATAGTATGTATAACATATATAAACTGTTGTATGTCTCCAGAGTGTGAACATGTTACCAGGTTATACACATACATGTATACTCCAAAAGTAGATGAAAGAATATACATGAGTGCTCTAAAAATATAAAATGACAAGTGTCAAGGCATCTAATCAACCTCCCTGTAATCCCGTCGATCAGAACACACATAAGGAGGGATCCTCCTCATCATCATCAAGTCCAGCTCCGCCTCGCAGGCCGTGCCATCATCTGCAATCACAAAAAGGTCTGGTGGGTGTCCAGGAACACCGTCCCGTAACGTGGGAGTGAGTAGCTAACTCAGTGGAATAATAGAGCAAAGATTAACATGTTATCAAATCAATCATGCGATAATAGTAAAGCAGTAAATCAAACAATCCTAATACTGTTGTTAATGCATTTATGACATGACGTGATGTATGCCCTCACCGACGATCTCCCTCATACGGCAACATCTTACGACCGCGGCATGCCGCACTCCCTCAAGTGCTCCACATCTTCCAGGCACATGCAATGTCATGGTGATATGATTACCGAGTTGTTATTAGTCCTTTTCATACAGCAATATTGGGAAACTAAGGTACCTCCCTTATATCAATCCCAACACAGATCCTGTCTAGGGTCGTCACTCCTAGTAATCTCATACGATGTATATTTTGTAGGTCGCTGCAAGGGCTGCCAGGGCTGTTGCACGCACTCGTTGCTCCGCTCCCCCATCACCTTATCAATACAGGCCTACTGTACTCTACTGCTACGGAAGGGTCGTCGCCTCCCGTAGACTCAGAATACGCTCGCGGTCACTACAAAGGGCTGCCAGGGCTGTTGCTCGCACTCGTTGCACCGCTCCCCCATCACCTTATCAGTGTAGGCCGACAGCAAGAATATAGTGTCCCATACCACCATAATCTGCTCACGAGTCATAGGTGCTCACTGGTCACTACGGGGAGGTTTGTGGCCCCAGCGTAGGCCGACAGCTCGACCACGGTGTCCCATACCACCATGCCCGGCTCATGAGTCTTTATGGATCAAGGTACCATGGTTAACAGGGTTTACAATGGTAAGTTCAGTACCCTAGGTTCAAGCAGTTATGACTCATACAAGGTGAACATACAACGGCCAGTCGGGTTACTTGACGAGCTCGACTGGCACGAGCGCATCGCAAGTCGAACGACATGAAGTGCGTAAAACACTTCGCGTGGCCTAACCACTGCCGTCAACTCCAACACGACTCGCGTTCATCGACACGTCCTTCGTGGCCAAGATAAGCTAACCACGAATTCTTTCAGTTACCGACTGCCTGGACTAGGCATAGTCCCAAACAATCATAGAATCACATCAGTAGTTGTGTAAGGGTAATGGAAATGAAATGGAACCATGTGAGCATGTTAACACATGTCATTACATACAACTTAAGCAAGTCTTCAAACACATGCCTTTCATACATATAATGAAATTATACATATCGCCAACATATAGGAAATCATCACCATCAGCGTATTAATTGAGAATTCAATCTCTAACTAAGTCATAAGAAAATCATCTAGCACATGTTATAACATACCACTTAAATGAATCATTAAGCACATGCATTTCATACATATAATGAAATCGTACATATGGCTAACATGTAGGAAATCATTCACATCAACATATTCATTGAGAAATCAATCTCAAACTAATCCATAACACCATTTAAGCCAATACATACTAATACAAGCATTTATACAAACACTTACACTACACACTTAAGTCTACATATAGTATGTCGATCCGACGTGCGCATTTAGGCGAATCTCTTCGCCAAACTAATTATGCATGCATTCCTAACTTCCTAATGCGACAACAAACCATGTCAATCACATCAGCAAAATATGAATGTAAACTGTACTTCCTACAAATGACTAAAATATCCTAAATCTCATATTCTTCGTTAATTTACGAAACAGGAAACGGAGAGCATTTTGTACATGTCAAACGGCGTTGCCGTCAAGAATCTACTATTAAACGACATTAAAAGCTTTGGAAACAGTCAATCAAAGCGTCTAATATCCGCACCTTATGTCTTGTAGACTCGGGAATTGAAACGGAGCGTATACGCTTCGTCTACGGCGAGTAAGGAGCCTAATACACAAGATCCATAAGCTACATCGCTATGGAAACAAGGGAGACTCAAATCAACAACTATTTAGGGTTTTTACTTACCTAGGATCGCGGTGGAATCACCGGGAAAGCGGTAGAGGTGTGTTGCTTAAGCACGTGCAACGCGTAGTACAAGTGGCAGGAAGAACTCTCCCACACTCTCACAATCTCCCACCTTTTTCTCTCTCCCAAGCTAGGGCTTCTCTCAAATTCGGATGGGAGAGAGGAGTGAGGGTTTCAACCCCTTTTATAGCCAACAACATGCCCAAAATAGGCTTGGGAACAATGTTTACTTGGTGCCTAACCAAATCGGGGCCGTTTCGGTCCAAAAGGGCATTTCTGGAGGTCCCCAGGCCAAATGCGGTCGGACTTAAGCTCATACATACTGGATCTAGCACACATCCAGTTTTCAGACCGGTTGGGTTCCCAGATCGCACGTGGCGGCCCAGTTTCAGTTTAACGGTCACCGTACCAAGATCAGGCCTATAAGTCTCGTGATATATAATAGATATTTTTCCTGATCCAAGGGTGTAATTTGGCTGTATTCCGACGGTCAGAACGCTCAATACTGATGCGTCAAATTTGTGTGCCAGATTTGAATTTGAAATTCCAACTATGTCCCTATTCGCACTCTCTTCGGTCCGGGCTCAATGAAATAGCCTGTGATTATCGGTTTGACTTGATTTTCGGAATGAGTGTCAAGTCCAGCTAGACGGTTCTAACGGTCTAAGATAGGAGGTATCGGACTTTCGACGCGCGGTCTAGATCCAATACAAAGTTTCAAGGAGGTCCCGAGGACAAACCGGCTTAGAGTTTGATCCGAGGCTTTAGAGCATTATAGCACCCTTGGTTCCACTCGCTTTGGGCCTTGTAGAACGTATTTAAAGCGATCAGGGACCATTTCCCAGCTATTCTAACGTTGCACTAGCTAACTTAGTCATATTTTCTAAAGGAATTGATTCTAAGTGGTTTCTTTGGCTATGGAATTGGGTTCTAAGCAATTTTCCAGGTGTTTCAATTGACCCATTGCCTAAGGACGTCAAATCTCAGATTGGCCAAAATCCGGGGTGTTACATAGGTGCTTGACAAACATGGAGTGACTCTTTCATGCAAATGTTCTACAACAGAAAATGGTGGAAAACTTGAGCTTTGTAAGGCAAGTATTACGCCTTTCTCTAGTCAATATTCATAACTAGATGCTATTTGTAAAATGCATGTGCATTGCTTTTAGGAAATAATTCAAAGTATGCAAAAGAACAATAAAATCACGGATCGCTCCATGATTTATATGATCGAGGTTAATCTGTGTATGTTGATTGCTCTTTAGGGACCAAAATGTGTCTAGAAATGGATTCATCCACACACGAGTGAACCATTATTTTGTCCATTGGATGGCATACATGTCAAAAATCTAACTCATTCATCAGGTAGTATACACTTTGCACATGCCCTGGGCTAAAAACTGATGTTGGTCTGTTAATTAAGGAAAATTATGCTTCTATGAGAAAAATCCTAGTACACTGCACATATACTCAGGCCAAAGATCATCTTGCTTCTTTGTGATAAATGGGTTAGGAATCTTAGAGTCGGATTTTTGTGAAGGTTTTAGCATTCTCAACCCTAAGGATTGTGTATGGAATCCACAAGCCCTTAGTTCTCAACTGGTAATCCTGGTTGGGAGGTTGGGAAATACAAACTGTTGATCCAATGGGCCCTGTTGAATGCAGGTAAGATTCTCACTTACTTGTGTAATTAGTGAATGTAGGGGCATTTGCAATTAGCATGAAACAGAATTTCTAGAGGAAACAAATCTCTTCCATAAAGAGGAATCAGATATAAAATTTTGGATTCTTAGATTGATATTTAGTCTGGTACATGTTACAGGTTGAATTAATCACAAAGCGGCATTTCATCGTAGATACATTATGCCTCAACAAGGATTACCACCTGAGGCTGACGCTGTTTACTAGGGAGACTTTTGGACAACTGCTAGCCTCTAGGAAAGGATTATATTGGAGACAGGTTCTCGGTTGGTGCAGTTTGGCACAATAGATTTAAGGATTTCAAAGGTAAAATGTTTCCAAAAATTTTTGCTTATTAGTTATATGGTTTTGCCTATTTGGCTATATCAGCTTATATGTCTGCATGGAAAGTTGTATTACTGTAAACATTTGTAGCATGGAAAATGGACATGCATTTATAGTCTGAAAACATTAAATAGACTGTTTAACTGTTTTATTGGTATTGTACCGTTAGTCTTGATGAATGTTAAATGGACGAAACATGCACGCACATGTTTAATCATTGATTTGATTATGATTAAACATGTGCGTGCATGTTTAATCATAATCAATCAATTTTTGTAAAATTGATTGATTATGATTAAACACAAACAAGTCAGGCAATTTTTGTAAAATTCACAGCTAATCTGTTGCTAATTTCTGAACAGTTACGATGAACAATGGATTTGAGGTCCGTCGCTCTCCTCACATTAGCGACGGACTTTATTCGTCACTAAAAAATAGGACCAATAATTTAGGTGGGTTATTTCGAATTTTACCGATGGATTGTTATTTTTTTGCTACAGCCCTATCTGTTGTAGATTGAATGACGAATTTTATCCATCAGGAAAGAAAAATAAACCAGTAAACAACGACGGACCAGGCGACAGAGGAAATTCGTCGTTTATTTGGTTTTACGACAGATTTTGTCCGTCGTAAATCCCCGATTTTGGCGTAGTGGCCCTTCTTCCACCTATTCTTGGTTGGAGGCAATCGTTCAATTGCCCAATTGTCTCTCGTGAAATGTATCATTCCTCCTCTTATCGCTCTAGCACCTTGGAGTATCCCTTCAAGTTTTATATCCATCAAGTCGCTACGGTTATCCAGTAAAATATCCAAAGGCTGTGAGACCGTCCACGTTCAAGGCATTCACATCCTCCCTCATCTTAGTTTTTGTGAGCAAAAACTTTGTGAGCTGCAAAGTTCTTATGGTTATTTCTTCTATAATTTTTTTCTTTTTTTTTTTTTTAAAAAAGAGGTGATATGCCCTAGTGCTCTCAAAGATTGCATTAGGACACTTCAACAATCCAACACTTGATCTAGACTGTAAAGTAAGTTCAATAGACTTTTAGGCTACCAAGTAAATATCTCACTAATCCAACAATCCTAACTGTATAATCACTAGCCTTCAATTGGGATAGCCTAGATCATTTACGAAAAATGCATCCAAATAACAATTTCAAAATCTATTTTTGGATCTAATCATATATTGCTTATGAAGAGTCAATTTTTCAGGAAATCATAACCATCCCATCAATTGCTTGGAAAAAGAGTGGCTACAAAAAAAAGTTCAAGTTAGGGATGGATAATATTTATCGAGTGTCTTTAATTTGGGGCAAATTTCTTTCTTGGTTCAACCAAGGTAGTTTTGGTTAACCGAAGGTCAAGTCAGGTTGATCGAATGGGCATGCATGTTCTTGCGTAAGTTCGGGTTTTATTTCCCGACTTTGTACGTCATTATATAAGTATATTCATAGATGCAATTAGGGTTAATGCTAGAGATGTTCTAGAGACTAGTATAAATTTTCTAGGGTTTAAAGGGAAAATCTAGGGTTTCTAGTACAAGTTGTTCCATATCATGTAATTTTCTCATAATAGTGGATTGATCATAGCTTCGTGCCATGATTTTTTATTTTTTATTTTTTCCGTAAGGGTTTTTCATGTAAAAATTTGTGTTTGTTTGGATTTTTATTTCTCTATTGCATGTTTTATTTGTATATAAGGTTACTTTCACACCCAACATGTGTCATCTGCGCACATTAAGTGGCATTAGAGCGTAGGCTTTTGTTGAATTTTTTTTTTTTTTAATTGAATTTAAGATATGGCATTGAAGGGATCAAATGTGAAGTTTGAGATAGAGAAGTTCGCACTTAAAAAAGATTTTGAATTGTAGAGGTTGAACATGAAAGCCTTCCTAATTCAACAAGGGTTGTAGTAGGCACTCCTTTGAAAAGTACATCATTCTGAAACTATGAAAGAAGATGATCGGGATAAACTTAATTCGATGGAAATTAACACAGTTCAATTGTGTTTGGTTGACGAAGTTCTTTATAATGTTATCGACAAGATGACCACCGAAGGATTATGATCGAAGATGAAGAGCATCTACATGACGAAGGTACTCTCCAATAATTTATTTATGAAGAGACAACTTTACACTCTAAATATGGCAGACGAGTTGGATCTCTGTAAGCATATTAACGTCTTTAATAAATTTCTTTGCAAGTTGACAAGCATGGAGGTGAACATCGATGACAAAGACAAAACCCTAATTTTTTTGATATATCTCCCGGAGTCTTATGCGTATTTGGTTAATACTCTATATTATGCATGATGGAGTTTTTTCCCTGTGCTCGACTGGTTATGAGTCCTGCTCGACCGGTCGTGGGCTGGTGTTCGACCAGTTGAAGGTTTGAGTCGTGACACGACTCAAAGTCCAGCGAGTTTGGACTGATTTTCTCCAGGGTGCTCGACCGGTCATGGGAGGTGCACAACCGGTCATAGGTGGCGCTCGACCGGTCGTGGGTGGAGCACGACCAGTCGTGGTTACGCAGATTCGTTCCGTGATTTTGCGCGGATTTCGTATTGCAAGTCCTTTCGCAACTAGGATGCGGAAGGGAGTTTCCTAAAACTATAAAAAAGAGTCTTTAGGATTTTTCTAGGTGAATGAAAAGCACAAGAGGGTTTCCTAAAGGGTTTAAGGCTATCAAAGGGGTGAGAGAGAGAGAGAGAAAGAGAGAGAGAGAGGAAGCTTGTAGAAGGGAGGTTATGTTCGTGGAGGTGATCTACCATATCTCAGCGCTTCTACGTCCTCGTAATTGGTGAGATCTTTTAGTTTTCTTTGTTTCTCTTACAGTTTATCCACTCCTGCGTGAGTGATGAAAGTTTGATCATAGCAAGGTGTGTTTGTGATTGGTTGTAACGTTCTACTTCATAGTGGATTGTTGATCTGGACGAGGTCCGTGGTTTTTACCTCTTTGAGAGTTTTCCACGTAAAAATCTCTCGTGTGGTGTGTGGTTGTGCTTTGATTTATTTACATTGCATTATTATTCCATAATTTTAGTTTGTTCTGGAGGGCTAGATCCTAAGGTTTTATGCAAGGCCCCCAACAAAGTGGTATTAGAGCCAAGTTCATTGAACGGGTAGGATCGGTTTGAAATTATGGAAGGTGGTTCATCAAGGATGATCAGCCTTAATGGTTCTAACTGGACAATATGCAGGATAAGATGCAGGACTTGCTTTATTACAAGGACTTATATTCTCCAATTTTAGGCATATCAGCAAAATCCAAGGATATGTCTGATGATGATTGGAAGAAGATGGACCAGAAGGCGGTGGGGTTTATTAGACAATGGCTGGATGATTCTGTGTTTCACCATGTGTCTATGGAAACCTCAGTCGTTCGCCTATGACTGAAACTAGAAGAGCTGTATGAGAGGAAGATAGTCGATAATAAAAATTTTCTGATAAGGCGACTTGTGAATCTCAAGTTCAAGGATGGTGGTTCTGTGGCCGAGCACATGAATGAGGTCAGCAATATAGTGAACCAACTCTCTTTTATGAAGATGGTCTTGGATGATGAATTGCAGGCTTTACTTTTGCTTAGTTCACTGCCTGACAGTTGGGAGACACTGATGGTGTCTCTAAGTAACTCCGCTCCAGAAGGAAAGATATCCATGGAACAGGTGACTAATTGTCTCTTCAATGAGGAGATAAGGAGGAAGTCTCAGGGGTCTACTCAGCAAGAGGCCCTTGTGACACAGGAATGGGGGAGAGGAAAGAACAGGAAGGGCGGGAAGGCCCGAGATAAATTAAGAGGCAAGTTGAGAAACAGAAAAGATGTTAAATGCTGAAATTGTGGCAAGAAGGGCCACTATAGGCACGAATGTCGTAAGGCTAAGAACGACAAGAAAGGAAAAGGAAAAGAGAAAAAAGATAAATCAGATTCCACTGCGGTCGCTTTAGATGGCTACATTGTAGTTATTCTTTCTGCAGATCATGATGTATGTCTCACGGCTACGAGTCAAGACACCGACTGGGTGATAGACTAGGGAGCCTCTTTTCATGCGACTCCATCCATGGATTTCTTTACAAGCTACAAGTTAGGTAACTATGGGACAGTGAAGATGAGAAATTCTGGCGTATCGAAGATCGTAGGGTTTGGTGATATTTGTGTCAAGACCGATGTGGGCTACACATTGGTTCTCAGGGATGTGAGGCATATCTCAAACCTTCGCCTCAACTTGATGTCGATGGGAAGATTGGATGATGATGGCTATGAAAGCCAGTTTGCTGGTGGGCGCTAGAAACTCATTAAGGGTTCGTTGATCACAGCCAGAGGAAAAAAGTGTTATACCCTTTATAAGACATGTCTCAGTGTGTACAAGGGTGGGTTAAACACAGCGAAAGATTTAACTATTGACATGTGGCACAGGTGACTAGGCCACATGAGTGAAAAAGGCTTTAGCTACTAGCGAGGAAGCGACTCCTTTTAGACGTAACAGGTACGCCTCTCAAAACTTGTCTTGATTATTTATCAAGGAAACAACATAGAGTTTCATTCGTTACAACTGCTTCTCATGTTAATAAAGTGCATGCATTAGATTTGGTTTATTCTGATGTTTGTGGTCCTATGAAGACAAAAACCTTGGGTGGGACATTGTATTTTGTTACTTTTATAGATGATGCATCTAGGAGGGTTTGAGTTTATGCATTGAAATCCAAGGACGAGGTCTTTGGTGTGTTTAAATTATTTCACGCTATGGTCGAGAGAGATACAGGTAGATCATTGAATTGCATCCGCACTGACAATGGTGGTGAATACATTGACGACTTTCATGAGTACTGTAAGTCCCTGGGTATACGACATGAACAGATGGTTCCCAAGACCCCCCAACATAATGGTGTAGCTGAGCGAATGAATCGCACAATTATTGAGAGAATCAGATGTATGTTATGTTCACTCCCCAAGTGCAGGGTTGTGATGTAGTAATAAACTCGGTAAGACCGAGGTCGAATCCCAAGGGACTGATACTTGTACGTTATCTAAAACTAACTAGAACTAGAATTAGAATAAGGTGAAATCTAAACTATTTGTGATTTGAGGAATAATTGTGAAATTATTATCTAAAACTTAGGAAATCAGAGATAAGGAAACTAGGGATTCAGAGGATCCACTTGTAGAGATCAGGGAGATCTTATGCCTGTTTCATGAATCATAGAAATTAACTGAACTGTCATTGATCTAGTTTTCAAGAGATGAAAGGTATATGAATTAGAATGGATTCCATCACCAAACCATGCCCAAGAGACTATAGCGAACAACAGAATTAAACTAATTACCAACCAATCACATGTATGAAGGTTAGGAAGGGTACCGTCATCCAACCATGCCCAGGAGACTATGGTGAACAACAGGGCTTCCTAACGTCATAAACATCAGAAGGAAAAAGAAATATTCAAAGCCATTACAGACCCACTGTAATTGCAGTCACAACAGACCATTAAAGACTAAAAAATATTTCCATAAATTCAACGAAGATTAACATCAATTCAGTTTAAACAAAAAGGCACAAGCACAGGGTTCTCCCATCACGCTATAAGCTTTACCTCTTAGCCCTAGCTAAGAGGTTTAGCCACACATAGATGGGCTGAACATCTTAAAAGAAAACAAACAAAATAAAAATAAAAAGAATAAAAAAAAACCTCTATTCTCTCTCTCGTGGCTGCCTCCAACCTCCAAGCCCTCTTTCCTCCCTTCTTCTTTTCTCTTTTTCTTCATCTCTACCTCCTCTCTTTCTTTATAGCTATGGAGGACGGTTACGGAAGAATTGCTGACGTCGGTGCAGAAAATCAGACGTTTCACGGTTGCAGCGAAAGCCTTTTCGCAGCCAAGATGTCATGCAAAATAGCACCACCTCCCTTGCTTATTTTTCAAGGAAACGCTGTCTCTTGGGACATTTTTGGCTGGTCTATACGATGGACGGATCAGATTTTCCATCTAATTAAAGATGGTGGGCCACAACCGCCTGAAACTTCGAATTTCGCGGACGTGCGTAAGCCTACGCACGTCCTTCGCTGACGTGATCGGTGGGGCCCACTTCATTGATTTTTTTATCAATCCAATCCGTACATTGGATTCCTCTCGAAAAACCGTTCAGGAAGGGATGATTTTGGTTATCCGTTTATGTGGCCAAAAGAAGAAATCATGATAAAATCGTTTTGAACGTTGCGGGGTTGGCCGTTTGTGGCCTCTGTAGCGCGCACATATGTACGCATGGGCATAAAATTTCAGCATGGTTTTGATCCTTTCGATGCCTTCTACAAGATGTACAACTCGGATGGAGCATTTGGATCGTGATGGAGGCCCACTATAGATCAAACGGTGCTCTGTTTCGCACAGAAGAAACGAAAACTTAACGTTTTGAGTCGTGGTGTCAGAGGGACCGTGATCAAATTCTAATAGAAAATCCATGTCGTCCATTCGAATCTACTCAAAATTTTAGTTGGAAATACTGCTTTTGGATTGTTGTTGATGCGGTCCACCTGATGTTCTGCTCTACCGTCTGTCCTCCATTTGAATGACTGGATTTCCCTCCTCACAATCTTTTGTAATTCTGCCACCTAGGCAGTGGTAAGAGGCTTCATGGAGATCTGATGGACGGTCCGGATTGGACCGTTGACACACGGTGTCGGCCCACAAAATCCAACCGCGGCTCCCTGTCACGCACGCTGGAAAGAAAACAGAATTTTCGTTTTTATGAAGAAGGCTTGTTACCGTACACAGCTAGTGCACTTGTGCACTATGCACTCTCAACTCAAGTGGGTCCCATAATAATGGTTCTAGAAAATCAGCTTCGTCCATCCTTTTTCACATATTATTTAAACCGTAGAGACAAATTTTGAAGCATATCCAAATAGCATGTGGGCCCCAAATCATGATTTTATGGGCTGATATGTACATTGGGTCACTTCCACAAAGCTCCAGAGGCTGAAATTCGACGTGTACGGTTAATTTATGGTCCTCAGGCCATGTATGAAGTTTCGTGTCAATCTGATGGCGGAAACCTTGTGATCTTGCATTCTACACCAATTTCGGGCCACTTAAAGGTGAATGGCTAGAATTTCTCTGTTTTCTTCGATCTCTGGCGTTGATCTTGGTCCCTAGGAGTCCATCCCTTGCTCTGGTGATCATCAGAGCGTTAAATCTAAGCATTTAGCATCCTTTTTCAGTCCATGCTCGTAAAATCACCCTGCAACATAAACACGATAAAACGGGCCATTAAACAGTATCTTATGCATGAATCTGAGAAATAATCGGGGTCTAATCTGCAATATTTGACCCTCAACACAACCCCCAACCAGCATTTTGCTAGTCCCAAGCAAAGTATGCGAAAAATAAGTTGAGACTTATATGAAAATTTCTGTAAAGCCGAATGATTTTTGAGAAATAATCCAGGCATTAGAATTCTACGATTCATGAATGTTGGGCATTACTTGCTCTTGGACTCAAGCGCACAGTAAACTTCCTAATGAAGTTCAAAGTATTAATCCATAAATCAGACAAATTCTGAACATTATGATCCATGAGTGTACAGTGGAATCTCAGCTAATCACATTAAGATTGAATTTGTTATTTCAGGATCTCATTAGTAACCAGCAAGAGAATTCATGATAACCAAACTTGCCTCATAAATTTCATCTTTTTATCTTTTCAACTTTTTATTTTTCCATTAATAGTCATGCCAAAAAGAGGAATCAAATCCTTACCAATAGGGAGCAAACCTATGGCAAAAGACCAATTACCTAATAATTTTTTATTTTTTATTTTTGAATGTTTAACCTTGGGGAATCAAACCTTCACCTGTAGGGAGCAAACCCATGGTGAAGATTAATTGCCCAACCTGTTCAATTTTTATACCCTGATGGCAAGATATTTCAGGCTGGTTCCTTTCATGCTTAGTGATTACCAAGTTAATCCTTCGATTTGGAACTGAAATCTTAATGTGTAAGCAAGACGTGTCCTGAAATCATGATTCAATCAATGTTTACAACTTCTAATCATAGATTAATAATTCACTTAACTATGAAATCTAACAGATACGGAATCCAAGAGTCATAAATCCACCATTATGTACCTTGAAAATCTAAATTAGGGATATCTGTCAAAATCACTTCGAATTTGTAGAAATTTTCAAAAAAAATTTAAAAAAAAAAATTTCACAATTTTTGCTCAAGACCAAGAAAATACTGATTAGGAAACCTAATCTCCCACCCCCAACCTAAAATCTACATTGTCCTCAATGTAAAAGATATGAGCATGCAATGCACATCGGACAACGAAAGTAAATGAGAAGTGATGGGAAGATAGTACCTGAATAACGAATCAACAGAGTTTCCAATAGATCACGGCATGGAAGCTTATCAGCATGAGAGAGAAAGCAGAACAAAAATAACGAAAATAAAATCTTACCTATACCACTTTCGCAGGTGCTCTCGATTGCATTTAGCATATGTAACAAGCCTTTAAACCCCTAGGTTACCCCTAGCGGACGAGTTGTAGTCTCGTGAGGGTTTGCAGTAATGTTACCCACAAACATTGAATCGATCACGCCGCAAGGTTCTCCTTCCGCCAATATCTTGATAAGTTTCTCAGTAAGTTCCCCAACAGGATCATCCAAAAGCCCTTTTTGCAATAGGCTTGGGCGCCCTGGAGCATGACTTTCCAGAGAGACTTATTTACCTCAGCCAAAAATTTTCGTTGATTTACCAGAGGTACCCAAAGTATATATGATTCACCTTTATCAGAAAAAGTTTCCACGTTAGTATCATATGGTGAATTAGAGACTACAAGTAAATAAAGTTTAGAAAACTTCTTAAGAAGTAATGTAGTCTTAACACATTCCGAAGTTCCAAACTTCGGTTCTAGTTTCAGCTCTTCTTCCTTTACTAGTAGACGTTTAGGATTAGGGGAAGAGAGGGTTTCAGAATAAGGGTTCGTTTGGTCAGTGATGACTACCGAGATGTTGTCTCGCAAGGCATTCACTTTATCTTTTAACATGGGATTGTTTGAAACTACAAAGTGTGTTAAGCAATCCCAAGAGTTAGAAAGTTCAGCCGAGTGTGACTTATTATGGCTTGTGATGATCTGTCCAAAGAATCCATCGTCCTTGAAAGTGGATGGAGGTACGCTCTCTTGCTCAAATCCTGCACAGACAGATTGAAAATCAATCGGAGAAGCATCGATATGATCACTCTGTTCATTGAAATCACTCAATTGCGGCGCTGAATTCTCAATTGTTTGCAGCTCAGATGGTGGCCTTAACTGAGTGGTTTCAAATTCTAGAGTCGTAGCAGGCAACTCCTCCTCCCGAATCATATCATCATTCAATTCAAGGGAGTGGTCTAAACATGTCTCACAAGTGTTAGAAGAGTCGGTTGTAAGAGGTTCATTCTCCACATTTAAATCAGGCATGTCAGATGAGTGGAGAATTAGAAACCATCATGTGTCTCAAATTCACTAGTATTAGAGATTTTCTTAATTTTCACATCGGAATTAGAAACCTATATTTAAGTTCCCCATTAGGCCTACTAGACGTGGAATTTAGAAACTGTGAATCTAGGTACCCTCGGAACAAATCTCCAAAATTTCAATTAGACTTTTTATGAACTAAAATTCATTCTTAAATGAATTTCAGAGTAAGAAAAATAAGTTTTCCAAACTGAAATTGGATATTTTCCAATTTTCCTAAATTTTGTTGTCGTTTTGATGAAAATTGACACGTTAGGAAACTTCTACTAGTCTTGGTAGGTATACTTATCAGAAAATTTTAAAAATTTTTTGGTACCTCACTTAGGTCCCTAGAAACCTCCTCCTAAAATTTCAACCCAATCGGATTTGTACAAAATTCTATAAAAATCTGACAATAACAATAATAAGTAGGAATTACTGCTGGACAACAAGCTTTTATCCAACTCACAAGCGTGAAACAACCCCCAAACCATGGAATATTACCTCAGGATTTTTAATAACTTCAGGAATAAGTCAAGGAATCAATTTTCAAAATTTGAATAAATTGGACACAGATCAAAAATTAAAATTCTAAGAGTGACAGGCTGTAACTATAAAACGATTTTGGGTATTCACAATGATAACACTGAAGTTTAGGTCCAAACAATGAATGGATGATTGGCCTATCCTTTAAGAAACCTGGCTTATCCATTTTCGTCTAGTCTAGGTAGGATATCTGGCCTTTTGGGTGAAACAAAAATTTCTTGGTATTCCCTAAAATGTAGGATGATTTGGACTTGGTTTACGGAACTGTAATCAGGAATGACATAGGTGGGTTAATAAATTACCGTATCTCGGGGTTGAGATTTTGTTTAAGGGGGTAAATTGTAGCGTACCGATTCACGTAGCCAATTATATGCGCACCTAGACATATATATATATATATATATATATATATATATATATATATATATATATATATATATATATATATATATATATATATATATATATATATATATATATAAACCTTGCGAGTAATACATTGAAAGCTTAAACATTGAATCAGTGAGGATGATAGAAGTAATTTCGAGTAGTATATCAGATAATCAGAGTATGCAATGAAAGCTTAATGGGCCACGTAGAATTATCCCTTACGAGAATATAAGATTTCGTGATATTTCCCACGAGTTTAGAACAATCGAGATTATGGACTGATGGAAACATGTTTACATGAAATTGACGTGGTTTGAATCAAATTTTAAGTCCTAGAGAGTCTCAAATGATCCCAATGCCCTAATTAGGCAAAGGATCGAGATTTAACTGGATTATAAATTGATACTAGTAAATCCTTTGTACTGCGCAGGCAAAGGATCTGTGTATCGAGCGCAAACCCACTACAACCATCTATTCATATTACCTCGAACCCAGGAAGTAGGGAATCCTTAGAGGCATGGAAAATGGCTTATATAATAGAAGTGCTAAATTTTAGGGACGAAATGATGTTTTGGGGCGGGGGGTAGATTGTAGCACCTTGAACTTTTCAATACCCTAATATTAAAAGTTCTCGAGTGTTACCATGAAATTTAACGTAAAACTTACGTGTGTACGATACCAATCTATCCTAACCTTACATCTAATTCTTGACACGAATCTAACTGTTGTGGATGATCTCCATTCAATAGATCAAGCTATCTGACCATCTATTTTAAAACAAGACCCTCCATCATGTGATTTGACAAATGAACCATCCCTTAATTGAAAATGGCAAATAACCCTTCGTCCATAACAATTTAGACATAAGTTCTTTTATAAGAGTTATTTAGAAATGTGCATACAACCATGTAGAATCATTAGATTTCATACAACTCTTAGATCAACAAAAACAACGAAAATGCCATTAACCTAGATTCCTGAATTCTAGATCACATGGTTTCCACAATCCGGTTAATGTGAAATTTTACACCATGCTTATGTATCATAAACTAGCCGTACATGTCAAATTTCAACCCTTAGACCAGCAAGATCCACAGTTAAAATAAACCTTTACTTAATATGGCCCACCTAAGCCTGGGATTCGCCCCATCTCTGGTCAGAAATCCCAATAAGACAAGTAGGGTCCAATGGACAGCGTGGATTTGATCACATGCCATTATGGACCCCACTTTGAGGATGAGGGTGCACACAGTGCATGCACACCCACTGTGCACCACATCAAAAATCGGGTCAAACTAGGTTTGACCCATGAATCCTTGAAAAAGAGGATTTCTCCCTGTTTTCCAGCTACTCGCTTGTTTGAACGGATGACGTCTGTTGGGAAGTGTTGTGGCTCACCATCTTTGATCGGATGGTCAATCCAAACCGTCCATCTTAAAGTTAGGACAAGGATGACTGTACCCTAGGTTGTTTCACACATAGAAAAACTCCAACACGCACGAATCTAGCCACGATCAGTCTGCTCCGGACTTCTCCACCAAGGATATCATCCGTTTGCGATGTCTGTTGCCCACCAATTCAATCCCTTTGAATGATCCAAACCATCCATCAAACTCAATGCTCTCCCACGACCAGAGAACCCAATGACTTCTAATGCAGAGGAGTTGTGTCGTGTATGCCAACCCGTCCAAACAAATGCCACACAAAATAAACAACCTAAACATAGTCCCTTCCATCCCTTCCACACTAGCAGTTTCAACTTTCTCGACCATTCAAACCTTAAGAAGAGAAGTTTCGATTCTACCCAAGCTGTTCAAAAAGGATGCAAGGAAGAATAGGTTTCGCAGTTCCACCATTTTTCCCTCATGTAAACCACAACTCCGAAAACTTTAACCCAAGATTTCCAAAAATCACGTTCGCAAGATCAGACCCATTTCCACTTAGGATGTTTAATAGAACCCATCAACAAGTGGCTAATCAATTTTGATACAGGAGAAATTTACCACCGCATGGTTAAATGGGAATAAACCGTTGAAGTCATAAGGGCAAATGCCAAATCTTAGGTTAAAAGTAAATCGGTGCGGTAAAAGGATGTATGTTATAAATACTAAATCGAGATGGTAGGGCAATGTTAAATCAGGGCGGTAAATAATTCATCCCAAGACCATGTAGGCAAGAACATCCTATGGATGGTAAACCCCATTAATGACTCACCCTCAAAATAACCTCGAAGCTGAGGGTCTATTCTTAACATAACCTGTCTCATTACACCCTAAGTGTAGACTCTCATACATAGGTGGAGGTTCTCCTATTTAATGTAGAGATTTGATTCTATAAGCATCTTGTGAGCAAATCATTTATATGTGGAGGTGTGTGAATACAACATACAAGTTATGAATTGGATTATTATGAAATCGAGCATAAACAAACAATTAAAGTGAAACTCAAAATGTAGGGTTTAACGGTCATCGCATGTGAACATAATTTACGAGTTGCCAATGGAAATCTAGCATGTAGAGTTTACTATCTATTTCACATGAACATGGTTTGCAATTTATCAATCATGGATCAATGTAAACCAACTAAATGGAACTATCGCTGGCCTAGCTTGGAGATGGAAAGTTTAAGGGGAGAAGTCATCACCTTACAGGTCGACCGTCTTCCTGAATACTAAGATCCTCATAACTCCCACTTGTTTTCCTTGGTAAGCTAACTTGGAGGTGCAACGGTCCAGCCCTATTAAGATATATTAGCTCCCTTAGAGATTTACTGACATAAGCTATCTTTAGGCAGTCCCTAAGGCCTCTTATATCTAGAAGGAATGCAGATCCTCCAATCACATCAAATAGCAAAATTGTGGTTGTTGCAATCTGATTAGGCGTGTGATTGTGTAATGCATTGTTGAATGAGATGGACCGATCACTATACAGCAAAGGAGGAAAAGAGTCGTGGTTTTGGCAACGAGAGGATCCAAACTCATCTGGAGATGCCCTAAGCAAAGAGAGAGTAGACTACTAAGTTGACTTAATTGGTCTAAACTTGGTTGGAGATGATTACCTGAGGGGTGGCCCACGTGTTAGGATTTGATCTGCAACGTTCACGTGGTTGATCAACCAGCTGAGTAGATTCCTGAAACAAATAACATTTGAATCAGTTCCTATAACTCGAGGTGAGTTGACTCAGCGATTTAGATTCTCTGGAAGAGTCACCTATGATTGTGTGGCTGGACAAGATAGTTAGGGTGGTTCAGCAACCTCGAAACAGTCCTAGTAGCTACAATGATCTGCCTGACAAATCTGAACATCTAGCTTGAGCCTGAACCCTGCTGGATCGCCACAACTCACCCCAGGTCGGGGTAGTTCAAGCGGTTGGTGCAACAACACCACTCTACACTTCCCTCTTCTTCGACTCTTCCTAAATGCGTAAGGAACCAGCATCGCCTTGCTGGCTTGAAGGTCTGTTTGGAACGATGCTGCCGGTTGCAACTGCCACTGTGACGAGTATCAGTTAAACAGCAGCGAAAACCCGACTCGAATGGTGCCGGCAGGCCAACCTTTGAGGTAGGATGGTTGAACCAGTCCAACCGGCCTCACCTTCGGGGGCAGCGAGCCCTAACGCGACCCGATTTGAGCTACAGGATCGGCCTGGTGTAAGCAGATTGTGCTGACTTGTCACAACCGACTGAATCGATTGGTACAGTGAGGCACGACGCTCACTCTCTCCCTCTATTCTCTCCATATTCTCTTCACTCTCTCCCTCTGCCTTTCTTCCTCCTTGTCGTGATGTCTCTGGTCTACACTAACCCAACTCGATTCGAACTATCCGGTTTGACCTGGTGCAGTGCGGCACTGAGTTCACTCACTTGCCCATCTTTCTCTCATGTTCTCTCTTTCTCTCTGGCTTTGGTGAGAATCCCGAGGCAAACGGGTCCTATTTATAGACGTAGGGTAGCCCTCGTCGTTTCAATGGATGACTGAGATTTGTGTGGCTCTATTCACGTTTTCTTTTCTCCCTTCTTGTGTACATGGGTCTGATCTATTATGACCAATGGATTTCCATCACCGAGGCCCATCGAAAAAGCAACTTTGATCTTAAAATGGGGCCCACGTCATGATGGTGTATTTTTCTCTTTAACGGGAAAGATGATGCCGCCTGCAATGACATTTTCTTGTTGACAGGTTAAAATGACAATCCAATCTGTCTAGATGGATCAGATGGGGCCTGTGATCAATGTGGGGCCCACTTTCCAACTTGCATCTCATTTGAGTGCAATAACCCACGAGATATTCCGCCTCCAAAGTTTTCTCATGAGATGGAAGGCTTCCATGAGGGAGCCGTTGTTGCCCTACAGGGAACGATAGAGATTGCTCCACATGACGTGGTGGGAGGCCTGGAATGCGCCAGCGAGATTTCCTAGAGTGGAAATGTTTTCCACGCCTTTCTGCTCCGTAGTCGGGTGCCTACCCATTCTTTGCAATAAAGGAAAGGCGCAGATCGAGGCTCGAAAGGACGGTTGGGATGGAGGGAAGGGGACTGACGCGGATCGCCCTCGTGGCAACCCCTGAAGTTAACATTTTTGGGAGAGAACCATCGCATGCTTCTAGCCAATCCCTGCTCGTGTGCATGCACACATACATGGGTTTGAACGGGCATTGTCGTGCTGGTCGTCCGGGGCTCTCCTACCCGATGGATAGCTCAGATCACTTGGACGGTGGCTTGAAGTGGCCCACCACGTGATTAGGACGGATGTCTGTCTGTTTGAAATTGTCCCGGGTGGGAAATGTGGGAGAAAATCCCCTTTTTCTTGAATTTGTCGGGTCAGCACTTGTTTGACCGCCTAAGCGGTCGGGTGTGCTATGTACATACCGTCTGTGGTGCACGTGAACTCCAGTGTGGGTTCCATCATGATGGAATCGTGCAATCCACACCGTACATTCTATTAAGGAGTCCCACCTGAGATGTTGGGCCAGTGATCAGAACGATCCAACGCTTTGTTGCCCACAAGTCATGATTGAAGTGATTACTTACGGATTTCTACCGATCTGAGATCAGGTATCAACGACCAAAAAGGGTCCTAGAGTTATGGGTGTGTCCCGGCCTAACCACTTTACTGGTTGAGCATTCCTAATAACGTCATCCCTACACTATGTTTTCCATGTGCCGTTACTATATGTGTACACCTAGACACCTAGACACTTATCCATTTGCTTACTTATTTATAGGGTCCACCACTGATCAGAATAGTTGACATGGCCATCTGTCCAATCATAGGCACATCTATCCTTTGATTAGCTTGTAGTTAGATCCCCTAATTCAATGGTTGCAATGGGGAGATTGGTTGTTAGGTTTATCCATGGGACTAGCAGACGTTCTGTTTAGCTTAAAAAAGGTTTTGGTGATTTGTCCAGGTGTTGATTAGCAATTCTGCAGTTCAAGGTTACTCTCACCATCTTGGTTTAGGTTAGAACCATTTATTAATTAACAATTATACTTGCAAAGGTTTTAATGGTAACACCCATGTACCAGAGGTGCAGGGTGTTACATGTGAGAATGCGGGTCGAGTCGGTGTTACGTGTGAGAATGTTGTAGATAGCGGCTGGGTTTGTCTTGTTCCTTATATAAAAACACCTGCCTTTGTACTCCTTGATTATTCATTCATCGAAGGCAAGAGTGGGTAAGTTGTCGGTGGAGAGTTCAGAGAGAAAGAGCCCTTACTAGATCTGTTAATGCTTTCACATGATATCCGTGATTTTGAAATTCTAACCGAGGCATGTTTGGCATTGACACTTGCGGTGGAGATATCAAAATGGGTTATGGAGATGACGGCCCACTCATTAAAGGGGTCTTCCCTTTTTCTTTCCTTGTAGGCCGTGAAGCTGTAGCAGGCAAGACAGGAAAATCTTATGAAGTGAAAAGAGCATTTTCAGCCTGTCCAGGGTAAAGAGAGGGCGAAGCTAACGTGGGGTTGTGTCTTACAGTGTTTCGTGTAATTAGCCCTCTAATTGCCCATAGTGGGATCAGACCTCACGTCTAAGGAGACTGTGTCTTCACCCTCTTAGACATTACCACTGTCCATTCTTTGTTATTTTCTTACACTGTCGACGAAGCAAAGATTACCTTTAACATCGCTCACATCTTTCCATTTCCGGTTGTGACTAACCAAAATTTCTCTACCGGACTCTCAAGCGGTGATCATGTGCTGCCGGTGTAGTTAATGGTGAATCTGTTAGGCATGAAGTAGAAAACTATGTTAATCGGGGGAGAAGTCATTATGACTATTTGAAAGTAAAGTACATGAAGACGAAGTAGTCTATCAATCATTTAGGTTAAATCAGAATGTACTCTGTTTTGGAGATGAAGGGGGGATGTTCCTGTTGAGAGTTGCCATTTTGTCTCCATTATAGTGTCAGTTGATGATAAGTGTTCTTTATATTATTCTATTGTTCGCATTAAATATAGATATTCCAACTAGAGATTCTGGGTTCGATATACAGTGGAGTCGCTATTTTGTTTCAACAAGAAACATGTATCGGGAATTGGAATATCTACATTCAACAATAAATAAAGGAAAATTGAATAATAAGCATCATCGCTTATTTTATTGATTCTAAATTCTTAATACATCCCTCACATAGTGATTTCACAGCATCTCAGCTTGTATAACGACCATCATAGTGACAGAAAAGTTGTGCGGGTTCAAAACCCTTGTTTTGTGCCAATATACACATACTATATGCATAAGAGACTGAATCGCGAAAGAGTTTGAATCTCAAGGAAAGGCACAATCGCCACGCATATGTATATTTGGGATTCTTGTTGCATGACCGCACAGACAGTCCTTATTACGCAACCACACAAACAGTCCTTATTGTGCGGTCGCACAACAAGATTTTGCACTACTTTCGTGCATTTTATTCATCCTCGTTTCTTTTGTATCGCGCAGTGAGATACCTGAAGACTGTTACTTTGAACCTTCGAAGACTCTCTGAGATTCTTTTGATCGTTTTGAAGCTCCTCACTTGTGAATGAATGAAATGAGAGGGGGAGGGGGTATTTATAGGCTTCCACACATGCGAAACACCAAAACAACATGAATGCAGTTGCTCAGCCATGCAATACACCCTTGTTGCGCAATCGGGGAATGGGTATTTCATGCATCCTGGGCAATTTTCCCCCAAACTGTCATTCTTGCATCATTCTTTATGTTGGGCGGTTGCGTAACAGTCTTATTTTCATACTTTTTTCACATATTTTTTTGCTCCAACAGTCGGTTTTGGTATCATCCATCTTGGGGGGTGTTGGCTCATGTTCATGAAAGGCTAATTCGTCATCTGCTACAATGTCTTCTTCCGTAAGGCACTTAGCGGTGTGGATGTAGGAGTCTCCTTGGTCCTTGGAGGCATAGAGACATTTCTTGAGCCTTTTAATTATAGTCGTGATTTTGGCATCTCTACTTTTGTCTTTGATTAAGGGATTACTTTAATAGAGTATTGTTGTCGATACGAAATAACCGCTCTCGGTTGTTTTTCTAAGTCCGAAGCTTCTTCAGCAATCGTAATAGTCGATTTCGTTGACCAGCCCTCTAATATGGTGATAACTGGTTCGTGCCACGAAGGTGCAGGAATCAACCTTAATGGGAAGTTCTGCAATATAGCAATTATGCTACCAATTTGGAGTTTCAATCCGGTCTTCGTTTCGATGTATTTTTGTCCAGCAGCGAAAGAATCCAATTGTCTAGTTGGGCTAGTCGAGACGAGCACGTTGAAATCTTGTGAAGGTTTAACTCCGCTATAACTCTGGCTGGATGACCCTTTCTGTCTTGGCCTATAAGGGGTAATGGACCAAACTGTCTGTTGTAGAACTTAGCTTCGAACATATTTGAGTCCACGGTGAATGACAATTTTTTAGCCCAAGTGATTTCTACTCAAGGTCCACCCCACAATATTATGAACTGGTGCATTGACGAGGAGAGGCACCTATTGGAATGTATCCAGTCTCTCCCTAAGAGTGCGGTGTAGTTGGTATCTGGTTTGATGAAGAAAAATGTTGTCATGACCTTAAAGGTCTTGATCTGCAGCTCGACATCAAGTATCCCTTTTGTATTGGTAACCGCTCTTGTGAACCTTGAAATTGCGATTCCAGTAGGTAATAAAATCTTTTTGTATCTTATGGAGCTTTCTAACCATCACCATTGACACTAATATGATTATGATTGTTCCAAGCACATAGTTTGATTCCAAGTGCATCTCCACATGACATCTTCCTATTGGTCCACGTCAAGAACTGAAAATGAGTGTAAATAAGACCATTTCATCCATCAAACTTCAATTTCCCGCACTAATCAAATAGCTGGGACCATCCCATCAAAGTTTGATCTTGACCATTTTACCATCTAAAGTGGGTAAAGCATTTTCAATCTTATGGAGCTTTCTAAGCATCGCCATTGACACTAATATGATTATGATTGTTCCAAGCACATAGTCTGATTCCGAGTGCATCTCCACGTGACATCTTCCTATTGGTCCACGTCAAGAACTGAAAATGAGTGTAAATAAGACCATTTCATCCATCAAACTTCAATTTCCCGCATTAATCAAATAGCTGGGACCATCCCATCAAAGTTTGATCTTGACCATTTTACCATCTAAAGTGGGTAAAGCATTTTCAATCTTATGGAGCTTTCTAACCATCGCCATTGACACTAATATGATTATGATTGTTCCAAGCACATAGTCTAATTCCGAGTGCATCTCCACATGACATCTTCCTATTGGTCCACGTCAAGAACTGAAAATGAGTGTAAATAAGACCATTTCATCCATCAAACTTCAATTTCCCGCACTAATCAAATAGCTGGGACCATCCCATCAAAGTTTGATCTTGACCATTTTACCATCTAAAGTGGGTAAAGCATTTTCAATCTTATGGAGCTTTCTAAGCATCGCCATTGACACTAATATGATTATGATTGTTCCAAGCACATAGTCTGATTCCGAGTGCATCTCCACATGACATCTTCCTATTGGTCCATGTCAAGAACTGAAAATGAGTGTAAATAAGACCATTTCATCCATCAAACTTCAATTTCCCCATTAATCAAATAGCTGGGACCATCCCATCAAAGTTTGATCTTGACCATTTTACCATCTAAAGTGGGTAAAGCATTTTCAATCTTATGGAGCTTTCTAACCATCGCCATTGACACTAATATGATTATGATTGTTCCAAGCACATAATCTAATTCCGAGTGCATCTCCACATGACATCTTCCTATTGGTCCACGTCAAGTACTGAAAATGAGTGTAAATAAGACCATTTCATCCATCAAACTTCAATTTCCCGCACTAATCAAATAGCTGGGACCATCCCATCAAAGTTTGATCTTGACCATTTTACCATCTAAAGTGGGTAAAGCATTTTCAATCTTATGGAGCTTTCTAAGCATCGCCATTGACACTAATATGATTATGATTGTTCCAAGCACATAGTCTGATTCCGAGTGCATCTCCACATGACATCTTCCTATTGGTCCATGTCAAGAACTGAAAATGAGTGTAAATAAGACCATTTCATCCATCAAACTTCAATTTCCCCATTAATCAAATAGCTGGGACCATCCCATCAAAGTTTGATCTTGACCATTTTACCATCTAAAGTGGGTAAAGCATTTTCAATCTTATGGAGCTTTCTAACCATCGCCATTGACACTAATATGATTATGATTGTTCCAAGCACATAATCTAATTCCGAGTGCATCTCCACATGACATCTTCCTATTGGTCCACGTCAAGTACTGAAAATGAGTGTAAATAAGACCATTTCATCCATCAAACTTTTTCCCGCACTAATCAAATAGCTAGGACCATCCCATCAAACTAAAGTGGATAAAGCATTTTCTATCTTATGGAGCTTTCTAACCATCCCCATTGACACTAATACGATTATGATTGTTCCAAGCACATAGTCCGATTCTGAGTGCATCTCCACATGACATCTTCCTATTGGTACACGTCAAGTACTGAAAATGAGTGTAAACAAGACCATTTCATCCATCAAACTTCAATTTCCCACACTAATCAAATAGCTGGGACCATCCCATCAAGGTTTGATCTTGACCATTGTACCATCTAAAGTGGGTAAAGCATTTTGAATGGCATTAATTGCTGGACGGGCTTTACCATATTATCTTAGGATTCGTAGAATTGAATTCATAGGGTGTGAATGGGGCATACTTTTCAAGCAGGAGGCAGGGCATTGGTTATGCCCATAGACTTATTTTTCAGTGTGTAGGGAAACGACAGGGCATCTTGTTTTGTTTTCCTTTAGGGCCTGTTTGGATTCGCGTATAGGTATTTGGGTACTGTTCATGTATACATTGGACGATTTACAGAATACATCCAAATCACTTAGATATTAATCAATGTTTGGATAGGAAGTATTGTACTGGGTACTGTTCATGTATACATTAGACTTGACTTCCTTCCCAATAGGATGAAGATGGGGCAACTACATTGAGGCCGTGCCTGCTATGCGCAGCTGAATTCCAGCCATGATTTTCAGCTAGCCACCATCTCTGCCATAGGATCTAGGATGGAGGAGGCTTGTCCTCCTGATTGTGTGGTTGATTTAAACGGGCCATTGGTTTCCTCAGCTTTTATTATGTGGTTGCATCAATCTCGCTGCAAAGATATTTACATGTCTATCCAATTGTACAATCTGTCTTCCAACATTTTATTCAAAAATTTAATAGAAAAAATGTGCTTGAATATTTTTATTAGTTAAACGTAGATATTGATGTTGAATATGTGGAATGATTAAAGCTGGCAATGGGCTAAGTCTAGGCTAAGAAAAATCAATATTTTGAGTAGGCCTGAGCCAACCGCAGTCTTGCTCATTGCCTCTATTATAAGCTATTTTGACTTGTTTGATTGAAATTCCATGTGGTGATGAGTGACTTGAGGGCTAGTTTTTTTGCTAGAATATTTCTTATGATGAATGGCAGGTGTTTAATTGACCGGATACTGCTTGTGATGTTTGGAGCTCGTTCCTATCTTATGCTTTGTATTCGTGCTATCCTGTTGTCATAGGCCTATTGCTTTGTGGCATCACTGTAGGGTCCACTGTGATGTATGCATTTTACATCAACACCATCTATCCATTTTTCCAACTCATTTTACGGCATTAACCCAAAATTGACGCGGATCCAAACCTCAGTGTACCACACCACAGGAAATAACGGAGATTGAACACCCCACCGTTAAAAACTTATTGGCAGCCACGAAAGTTATAGATCAAGATATTTGTGTTTCCATTCATCCAGGTGTATGTGACGGTATTAACATAGGAAGGTTTCAATGGTTGGTGTCATAATTCCCAATGGTGTGGTCCACGTCAGTTCTGGACTGTAACGCGTATTAGCTGCTAAACTCGACAGTAGCGAGTCTAGCTACTTAAGTGATGTCACCATGTTCAGTGGGCCTCACTACGATGTATGTGTTGTATCCACACCGTTCATCCATTTGGAGAGATCATTTTAGGGTATGAGCCAAATAATTAGGCAGATCCAATTCTCAAGTGGACCCCACCACCGAAGACAGTGGGTATTGAATCTCTACCATTAAATACTTGTTTGGACCACAGAAGTTTTTGATCAGGCTGATATTTTTGTTTTCCCTTATTCCATGTATGTGTTAACTTATAAAAAAGTTGGATCTCAAATAAACATCATGGTGGGCCCTAGGTAATTTTCAACTGAGGCCATCATTGTCCCTACTGTTTTCTGTGGTGGGGTGCACTTGAGCTTTGGATCTGCCACATTCTTTGGCTCATGGCCTAAAATGATCTCTCCAAGTGGATGGATGGTATGGAGACAATACATACGTCATGGTGGGGTCCAAAAAATTTGATGACGTAACTTCGGTAGGTATACTCGCTACTCTCAGGGGCAGTAGCTAATCCGCGTCCTTTGGATTGTTTTTATTTATTTATTTTTTTTTTTTGACCTCATGCCCGAACTGGCAAGCAAAATTGATTGTTGGCATTGATATAAAAGACAAACATCAGGGGGTTCTCCCGGAGTCTTGTCGGTAGCAGGGTTACCAGGGTATCCGCATTTATCACGTATTGAACTTCTAAGAGCCGTGGGGTCCAAAGCAGCGGGTGGATCTAGAAGTTCTTCCTACCTATCCGAGGGTAGATCTGGTGGTGTAGATATTAATCTAGCATATTCTAACCATCAACACTATACATGTTTGATTTGGACCATTTCATCATCTTATCAAAGTTTGGTCTGGACAATTTCACCATAAAAAGCAGTGAAAACTATTTGGATAACGATTCAATTGATACATCTTTTTTTTTACATGTAATGTGAAGAGATTACTTTATCATGCTCAGGTTCCTTGGGCTACACCATACCATAGCTTTTGTTCCTACACTTTTTCAGTGGTTGGAGAAGATAAGCCATAACTTTTGTACCTAGACTTGACTTCCCTGTACGTTAGATGAAGAACATGTGTATGGTAAGACAGTGCATCAGTTTTCTCAATAGATTCGTATGTCCTCTCACATTGGATGAGGACCGTGGGCGAGCTGAAAAACAAGTCTAGCTATCTGCAGTCAATATCCAGTGAGAAATTTCTTCACCTATGGGCCTTCTGTCGACGAAGATTGTAGATCCATTCTTCTGTGCCATCGTATGTTGAGTGCTAGTTAATTAATACTTTATTTTCAATAAATTTTAATTATATAATGCCTAGTATTATCTACGCCAACCTTGTGCTAATTATGCAGGGATGGCTCCTCAGCATTTCTCTAGTAGAATAAGCCTAATTGGATGAGGCTTATGCATTTTGTGATGAGTGCGGCCCTTGACTTTTCCAGTAGGATTTCCTGCGATAGAATAAGCTTATTCTAACGGCCAGTTGGTTCTCATCATTGGACCACTTTGGAATCCTGGGTGATCCAGTGATTCAAACTGATAACAGGAGAGCTCTTTAAAAAAGGAGGAAGAATTTACTGCACAGCTCGGTAGGATAAGTTAAAAGTACACTGAGGTTACTTTGGTCTTTTCAGCAGAGAGAGAGAGAGAGAGAAAAAAACTACTCGTGTTTTAATCATACTCTGAATTGACCATGCTACCTTTGCTAAGTTCTTTTATTACAACTTTAACTGAAAAATTCATCAAGCCTTTAGAAAGTTGAAATGGACCTCGCCTGCATTAACTTCGTTGATATCGATGCCATCCAATAGTTTTTCCATCTCTTTTTAGTTCATTGGACAAAAAATGAGTTAGATCTGAGTGGTAGGTGGGCTGTAGAAAGTCTCAGTAGTGGGTAAACTATGTATCATTAAATGGAATCTAAGATGGTGTGGACCACTTGATTATCTGATCTGCCTTATTTTTTTAGGCTTTACACAATAATTTGTGCATTTGAATGAATGATGTTATGGGTAAAACTGGATTGGCTAAGGAGAAGGGGTTACTTCGGACACCTGTACTCGTCGTGTGACCAGCCAACGTCAGTCATAACCAAGGAGCTCCTTAACAACTGAAAAGTTATGAACCATTATTGGAAAAACGACCTACTCCCCGAGCTCGGCTATCAGAAGTATCTCCACCTCTATTAGATGTCGAGACCTTCCACAGTCCTATCCATTTCTGAGCTGATACTCAGAACATCTCTTGTCTAGGGGGGCCCTCGAGGCACGACCTTGCATGAAGAAAGGAGCTCGGTCCCATTGCTCGGACGCAACTCATAAGGAGAGGTTGGCAGTTCTGTAATCTGATCGATACTAAGGAGAATCTCGACCACAACTCTTTAGAGAATCTAAGTCAGCAAAATCCCTCTTCAGAATGATCGTCCACCTCGGACTCCTACCACGCGCTTCTATTGATTCCGACCTGATTCCAACTGTACCTACCCTAGATCCCATCCTAGGATATCGGAAGACGACCGCAACATGGAAATGCTTGATATCTCAGCCGATTATATCAGGAGATACCCGCGATGCATTCAGGATACGAATCCCTCTACGATACGCCCCTACTAAACAGGGAAATTACCTTCTACGTCGTTGCCTATCCTCAACTATAAATAGAGGCATCCCTAATAGTGAAAGGTACGCACAATTAAACTTAGAAAACACACCCATAAACCTTTCATTCTACTTTACCTAGTTTTCTTCTCTGACTTTGGCATTGGAGGGTCTCATGCTGCTACTAGGGTCTCCATCTTTGTCTTCTTTTGTAGGTATCAAGTGGTCTAAGGAGGACGTCTAGATTTCTACATCAATAGTTTGACGCTGTCTATGGGAACGACAGTGAAAGTCATTCTCATCTTCCACAATGCTACAACAATGGAAAAAGGGAGAAAGAAGGCTCAGACCACCACTATTGCACCCTACCCTACGTTGGCATAATAGTCTGTAGACCATCGGGACTCAACCTCCCAACTCTAAGTTGATTCTCCACCTGCAAGTCAATATAGCAGTCCCGAAACTGGGGAGGTCGGCTCGTCTCTCTGGAGCATCAAGTCCAAGCCCTGACCAATAACATTGATCAGATAAAACAGATGCTGGAGCGACAAAATCCTCCTCCCAACTAGGGGGCTAAGGAGGTTGATGCTTGGGTAGCTACCAAAGTCTCCACACCGTCCCAAGCACCCACTAACTCCCGGAGGAACAAACAGGCTCAGGAGATGCCAAAATGTGCACCTTCCCATGCCTCGAGAACTACCACATTGGCCGCCTCTGACCTGCGTCATGGGTTGGAGAATAAGAAGCATGGTAAGGCTCCCGAGGCAGTAGCTGAGAACGAGGACCCTTGGAAGCTGAACTCAATGAATTGAGGGATCATATCAGCGACATACGACAAACTTAACGCACACATGCTCCAACCTCCATGTTGGAGGAAACTGAACCACTGTTCATCGACGATATCATGCAAGCTCAGCTCCCGTATAGATTCAGGATGTCGCAGATTATAGGTTATAGGTTAAGGTTTAGGTTTAGGTTAAGGTTTAGATTTAGGTTAAGGTTTAGGTTTAGGTTTAGGTTACAGGTTTTGGGATTTGAGAATAGGTTTAGGTTAAGGTCATAAGTTTAGGTTTAGGAAATCGGGATCGGGTTCGGGTTTAGGTTTAGTTTTGGGTTTTCAAGTTTAGGTTTAGGTTTAGGTTAAGGAGTTGAGATTAGGATTAGGTGTAGCTGTAGGTTTAGGTTCAATGTCCAATACTCGCTTTAAAATAGTTCTAGGTTCTAATTGATTTTAAATTAAACCAGTTGGGCTTAACTTTATTTGATATTGATTCCAAGAAGAAGGAATACAACAATTCCTCTTTTCAAATAAGATTGGAATGCAGAAACAAAATCAAATGCAAAAGCTAACAAAAAAATAATATTAAATGTACATAATGTAGCTTAAAATAAACATAAACTTATCTCAGAGTGATCCCTTGATTTTACTTGAATTTCTGTATCTAAACTCTGAAATTCGTCGTCTATGTATAGCTGCAGAAATCGCATCTTCGACTGGTCTAGTGGACATTATGACTGGTCGTAGGAGAACGGATTTTTGAAATTCTTAATGCGATCAGATAAAACCGACTCATGACTGGTTGTAGGGTGTCTACGACTGGTCGTAGGCCCTCTACGACTGGTTGTAGGCCTCTCACGACTGGTCGTAAAACCACCAAATTAGTTGCTGAACTTTGAGTCGTAGAACCAAGACTAGTCGAAGGATGAGTCGACACTATTCACACGATCGGTCGACCAGAGTCCAGGACTGGTCGTAGACGAACAGAAATTTTTAAAAACTTCTAACAAGCTTAGGACTGGTCTTGGAATCTCTTGGACTGGTCGTAGCAGTGCTAGGACTAGTCAAACAAAGTCCAGGACTAGTCTTAGAACAGACCAAATTCATATAAAAAGATTCAGTTGGAATTATATATAGAAAATGACCTACCCTAAGGTTAAACTAAGGTCTTTCATACCTGAGACATGAAGTATTAACATTGAAACTTTATTCTTTCAGATGACGGTTGACCTTTGAACCTTATTAAGCTTGAGATCTCTACTTGATGTAGCTTGATCTTGAGATCTTCTACAGCTTGAGATTAAACTTCATCTTGAGTGACACTTGAGTCTTGAACAAACACTCTTCTTATCGATGTAGCTCTGAACATTGATGCTTACAGAAGAGGACAAAATACATGACCTTGCATTTCTTTCTTGAAGTCGATCACCGTACTTGACTTGAAGCATTGAGATGTAGTGTCTTGAGCACATATATATCACTATACAAACACAAGACACAGATAGAGGTTTTGGCACACAAACTTTGATAATTTGACAACCAAAGGAGCATGAGACCATAGCACTTACAATCTCCCCCCTTGTCAAATTTGTGACAAAACACTCAATAATAATATAACACCAATATGAATAAAAGAAAGAAATATGCACAGGTTGTAAATGGAAACCAGTCAGTAACAGCCTGGTTAAAGAATCATGCACCAGTTTGTCATGCGCAAACACACATCAAGATGCAGTAAGAAAAAAAAATTACAAATTACATTTACTCTTACTCTTACTCCCCCTGAATTACTCAGCAAAAAAAAATTATAAATTACATTTACTCTTACTCTTACTCCCCCTGAATTACTCCCCCTGAGTAAGTAGCACATAAATTTCTCCCCCTTTTTGGCACAATATGACAAAGGAAGAAGAAAACAATAGAAAAGAAATAGGAGTAATCAAGGAGTCAACATAAAAGTTCAATAAAGCATTAAGAGTTTAAAAGTCCAAACCATAGTCAATAAACCATTTAAAGTTCATAATCCAACAAAAGTAAACTTAAAGTTATTACAAACCAAAGAGAAAATTACTCAATCAGAACCTGAAGACAGAGTAGGTATGGAAGGATCAAGTTGATGCATGCCCTTGTTTAAGCGCCTAAGATACTTACGCATATATTTGAACTGTAAATCATGGGCAACATTCATGTTTTCTACTTTCTCCTCAAGTGCACGCAGACGAGCATTAAACTCAGATGGTTCATAATCAAGATCATTAGCAGAAACAGACTCAATTTCATCAAAAATATCATCTATGTTTATGTCATCAGGAGGAAGATCATCAGCTTCTTCTTCATTCCCAACTCCAGCTCCATCACCACCATCCACTTGGCCAGGATCCAATTCCAACTTCATTTTGTTTATATCTGAGTTGTTAAAAATTAGATTATTGTTCACTCCCCAAGTGCAGGGTTGTGATGTAGTAATAACTCGGTAAGACCGAGGTCGAATCCCAAGGGACTGAAACTTGTACGTTATCTAAAATTAACTGGAACTAGAACTAGAATAAGATGGAATCTAAATTAAATGTAATTTGATGAATAATTGTAGGTTAATTAATCTAAAACTTGGGAGATATCAGAGAAGGATAACTAGGGATTCAGAGGATCCACTTGTAGAGATCAAGGAGATCTTATGCATGTTTCATGGAAATTAACTGAACTGACATTGATCTAGTTTTCAAAGAGATGAAAGGAAGATAAATTAGAATGGATTCCATCACCAAACCATGCCCACAGACTATGACAAACAACAGAATCAAACTAATTACCACCCAATCACATGTATGTAAGTTAGGAAGGGTACCGACATCCAACCATGCCCAGGAGACTATGGTGAACAACAGGACGTCCTGACGTCATAAACATGAAAAGAAAATAGAAATATTCAAAGCATTGCAGACCCATTGTAATTTCAGTCACAACAGACCATTAAGAACTAAAAATATTCCCATAATAATTAACTAAAATCAACGTCGATTCATGAATTAAAATTAAAATAAAATAAAATCTCCCATCTCACTACAAGCTTCACCTCCTAGCCCTAGCTAGGAGGATTTAGCCTGCCATGGATGGGCTCAATCCAAATAAATAAAGAGAAAAAGAAAAGGAAAAGAAAAGGGAAAGAAAAAAACCAAGCTCCTCTCTCTCTCCTCTGCCCACGTTGAAACCCAAGCTCGAGCCCTCTGTTCTTCCTCCCAAGACCTTGAATGAATGCTCCCCACGTCCAAAAACCTCTTTTTATAGCTGCTGGAAGGCTGGAGTCAGTGACAGAGTTGTAGCAGGACACGGAGTGCAATTTTCGCAGCCAAGTTCGGTGCCTCGAAACACGCCACTTTCCTTGCTCAAATTCTAAAAAAACACCGTCCCTTAGTACTTTCTTGGGTCCTCTACATGATAGACGGTTCAGATCTGCCATATGATCAAATATGGTGGGCCAAAACCGTCCGGAAAAGTCAGTTTTCGCGGATGTGCGAAACCTTTCGCACCATTTCGCTGTTGTGGTCGGTGGGCCCCACAGAAGCATTTTCTGGAAAATCCACCCCGTCCATTGGATTCAGAACGAAATTTCAGTCAAGAATGGGTGGTTTTGAACGTCCATTGACGTGTCCCAGAGAAGAAATCACAAAAGAATCAGTTTTGAACGTTACCGAGCAGCCCTTTTGTGGCCTCTGTATCTCACACGTGTACACGCATGGGTACAAAAATTCAACATGTTTTTGTAGTATTCGAGCCCCTCTACACGGTGGACGGATCGGATTGAGCTAATGGGGCACGTGTGGGGCCCACAACTGATCGTAAAAACGGCCAGCGCCGTGCGTCCACTGCACGTTTTTTTTTTTTTGAGTTGTAGACGAAAACGTCGGTCAGCGCAGCTGACCGACTTTTGGAAATTTTGGTGCACGGAGAGTGCACATGTGTACTGTACACACTCATTTCATATGGGGTCCATTGCAATGTTTTAGAGAAATCTGCACCGTCCATCTGTTTTGACTCCTTATTTAAGGCGTTAATAATAATTTTGAGACAGTTCCAGATATCAGGTGGGCCCAGAATCAACGGTTTATGGGCTGATCTGTCAGTTGGGGCACTTCCCGAGATCTTCAATGGCTGAAATTTTATATGTACAGTTAATTTATGGTCCTCAGGCGACGTATGAAGTTTCGAGCCGAACGGATGGTGGGAACCTCGTGATCTTGCATTCTGGACGTCCTTCAGGCCACTTGAGCTTCAATTTCTAACTTTTCTCGGATTTCTGACCGTGTATATTTGTCAATCTTGATCCCCTGGAGTGTGTCCCTTGCCTTTGGCGTCATCAGATCGTTAAATCTCAACTTTTAACGTCCTTTTTCCATCCATGCTCATAAAATCACTTTGCCACATAAGAATGAGAAAACGAGCCATTAGACAGCATTATATTCGTAAATCCAGACAATATCTGGGGTCTAATATGCAATATTTGACCCTCAACACAACCCCCAACCAGCATTTTGCTAGTCCCGAGCAAAGTATGCGAAAAATAAGTTGAGAATTATAGGAGAACTTTCTATGAAATCGAGTGAGATTTTGAACAAAATACGAGAAATTTAATATTCATGAATGTTAGAAATTGTATTCTCTTGAGCTCAAGCGCACCGTAGACTTCATAATCAAGTGTAAAGCATTAATCCTTCAATTGAAAAAATTTTAAACATTGAGATCCATGGATGTATAGTGTAATCTCAGCTAATCATATTAAGATTGAATTTGTTATTTCAGGATCTCATTGGTAACCAGCAAGAGAATTCATGATAACCAAACTTGCCTCATAAATTTCATCTTTTGATCTTTTCAACTTTTTATTTTTTCATTAATAGTCATGCCAAAAGAGGAATCAAATCCTTACCAATAGGGAGCAAACCTATGGCAAAAGACCAATTACCTAAAAAAATTTATTTATTTATTTATTTTTTTTTGAATGTTTAACCTTGGGGAATCAAACCTTCACCTGTAGGGAGCAAACCCATGGTGAAGATTAATTGCCCAACCTGTTCAATTTTTATACCCTGATGGCAAGATATTTCAGACTGGTTCCCTTCGTGCTTAGTGATTACCAAGTTAATCCTTCGATATGGAACTGAAATCTTAATGTGTAAGCAAGACGTGTCCTGAAATCATGATTCAATCAATGTTTACAACTTCTAATCATGGATTAATAATTCACTTAACTATGAAATCTAACAGATACGGAATCCAAGAGTCATAAATCCACCATTATGTACCTTGAAAATTTAAATTAGGGATATCTGTCAAAATCACTTCGAATTCATAAAAATTTTCAGAAAAATTCAAAAATTTTTTCACAATTGTTGCTCAAGACCAAGAAAATACTGAATAGGAAACCTAATCTCCCACCCCCAACCTAAAATCTACATTGTCCTCAATGTAAAAGATATGAGCATGCAATGCACATGGGACAACGAAAGTAAATGAGAAGTGATGAGAAGATAGTACCTGAATAACGAATCAAGAGAGTTTCCAATAGATCACGGCATGGAAGCTTGTCAGCATGAGAGAGAAAGAAGAACAAAAATTAAAAAAAAAAAAAAAAAATCCTACCTATACCACTTTCGCAGGTGCTCTCGATTGCATTTAGCGTATGCAACAAGCCTTTAAACCCCTAGGTTACCCCTAGTGGACGAGTTGTAGTCTCGTGAGGGTTTGCAGTAATGTTACCCACAAACATTGAATCATCTAACTAGAGAATGAAAAGGAATAAAAAAAGCTGGGTTGTCTCCCAGGAGCGCTAAATTTACCGTCTTCAGCCAGACAAATAAAATAACTATCCTAGACCTATGAAAGCGATAAACCTACCTATACCTCCATCAGACTAGGAGATCAGTCCTGGTAAACAGGAGCAATCAGAGGCATGGACATGTCCTTTGAATCAAATGCCTCGACAAATAGCTTTAATCGATGTCCATTTACTTTAAACTTCTTGCCATTGTCGAGATCTTTTATCTCGACGGCCCCATGAGGATAAGCAGTAATAACAATGTAAGGGCCGGTCCAACGAGATCGAAGCTTACCCGGAAAGAGATGTAGTCGAGAGTCATACAAGAGGACTTTCTGACCTGGCGTGAATGATTTTCGTAGAATATGTTGATCATGAAACGCCTTCATCCTGTCCTTGTAAATTCTCGAGTTTTCGTACACATCGTTCCGGATTTCTTCAAGTTCATTTAACTGAAGTTTGCGTAGCGAGCCAGCGTTGTCCAGATTGAAATTCAGATTTTTGATCGCCCAGTATGCTTTATGTTCCAATTCCACAAGCAAGTGACATGCTTTTCCATAGACAAGTCTAAAGGGAGATGTTCCAATAGGAGTTTTGAAAGCAGTACGGTACGCCCATAAGGCATCGGTCAATCGGATTGACCAGTCCTTACGATCAGGGTTAACCGTTTTCTCTAGGATATGTTTGATCTCCCTATTGAAAATCTCAGCTTGTCCACTTGTCTGTGGATGGTATGGGGTGCTCACCTTATGAGAGATACCGTATTTCTTCATTAAGCTCTCAAATGGTCTATTGCAGAAGTGTGAGCCCCCGTCACTAATGATGGCTCGAGGTGTTCCGAACCGCGACAGGATATTATCTTTCAAAAATTTAATGACCGTGCGATGGTCATTTTTGCGGCACGGAATTGCTTCGACCCATTTAGTGACATAGTCTACGGCGAGCAAAATATACAGATTTTCAAATGATTGGGGGAATGGTCCCATGAAATCAATACCCCAACAATCAAATGCTTCTATAATAAGGATGGGATTCAAGGGCATCATATTTCGACGGGACAATGCTCCCAATTTCTGACAACGCTCACAAGCCTTGCAAAACTCATGAGTGTCCCTGAACATAGTGGGCCAATAGAAGCCACACTGTAAAATCTTGGCCGTGGTCTTTTTAGCAGAAAAGTGACCACCACAGGCCTGTGAGTGATAGAAGGAGATGACACTCAGATGTTCATCGTCTGGTATGCATCTCCTTAAGAGTTGGTCTGGGCAATATTTAAACAAATATGGATCGTCCCAGAAAAAGTTACGCACCTTGGTAAAGAATTTCTTTTTATCTTGTGACGTCCAGTGTGTCGGTATGGCACCTGTAGCAAGATAATTAGCAATATCAGCGAACCAAGGTGAATGGGAGACTCTAAACAGTTGTTCATCAGGGAACATGTCATTGATATGGGTCGCCTCAAGGGAATCAGAAGTATTAAGGCGATAAAGATGATCGGCCACTACGTTCTCTACTCCCTTTTTATCTTTAATTTCCAAATCAAATTCTTGGAGTAGAAGGATCCATCGTATCAGGCGGGGCTTAGAATCATTCTTAGAAAGAAGATACTTAAGGGCCGCATGGTCTGTGTAAATGATGATCTTGGATCCGATCAGGTAGGACCTAAATTTGTCCAAGGCGAACACTACGGCCAAGAGTTCCTTTTCCGTAGTCGAGTAGTTCACTTGGGCAGGATTTAGAGTCCTACTTGCGTAGTGAATAACGTAAGGCTTCTTATCTTTTCTCTGGCCTAGAACCGCTCCAAGAGCATAATCAGAGGCGTCGCACATAAGTTCAAAAGGAAGACTCCAGTCAGGTGGCTGCATGATAGGTGCAGTGGTTAACATGCCCTTAAGCTTAGTGAAAGCTTCTTGGCACTGCTCAGTCCACTCGTATGGTGTATCCTTTTGAAGAAGATTACATAAAGGACGAGAGAGGAGACTAAAGTCCTTTATGAATCGTCTGTAAAAGCCTGCGTGTTCTAAGAAGGATCGCACATCTCTGATGTTCTTGAGTGGAGGTAGGTTAGAGATAAGATCGATTTTTGCCTTATCTACCTCGATTCCTTTGGACGAGATGATATGCCCAAGGAAAATTCCCTTTTGAACCATAAAATGACACTTCTCCCAGTTGAGTACCAAATTTTTTTCTTCACATCTTTTCAGCACACATTTAAGACTTGCTAAGCACTCGCTGAAAGATGAACCGAAAACAGAGAAATCGTCCATGAAGACCTCTAGATATTTCCCCACCATGTCAGAAAAGATACTCATCATGCATCGCTGAAAGGTGGCAGGGGCATTACATAACCCGAATGGCATCCTTCTGTAAGCAAAGGTGCCATAGGGACATGTGAATGTGGTCTTTTCCTGATCCTCAGGGGCGATTTCAATCTGATTATAACCTGAATACCCGTCAAGGAAACAATAATAGGAATGACCAGCTAGCCTTTCCAGGATTTGATCAATGAAGGGTAAAGGAAAGTGGTCTTTCCTTGTGACGGTATTCAGCTTCCTGTAGTCAATGCACATTCTCCAACCAGTAGTAACTCTGGTTGGTACGAGTTCATTATTGGCATTGGCTACGATGGTTATCCCGGACTTCTTAGGAACCACCTGAGTTAGACTCACCCATTGACTATCGGATATGGGGTAAATGATCCCCACTTCCAATAGTTTGAGAACCTCGACCTTAACCAGTTCCTTCATGTTTGGATTTAGTCTACGTTGTGATTGCCGAACAGCCTTTGCATTGTCCTCAAGATATATGCGGTGAGTACAAATCGATGGGTTAATTCCTTTGAGGTCCGCTATCGTCCATCCAAGAGCTCCCTTATGCTCAATGAGAGTAGATATCAGCATACTCTCCTGTTCTTTTTCCAGGTGGGCAGAGATCACCACCGGGTATGTCTCATCTTGACCTAAATAGACATATTTTAAATCAGAGGGCAAAGGTTTTAGGTCAAGCTTCGGTGGCTTGAGGTTAGACGGTAGAGGCACTACATAAGTTTGGGGCAATTCTTCAATGTGTGGCCTCCACCGGTTAACTTCAAGTACCGGTGCAGTATCAAGCATGGCACACGTCTCCCTAATTATATCATCATCAAGATCATGGGAGTGGGCCAGGCACGTCTCTAGAGGGTCAGAGGATAAGGTGAGAGATGTTCTATCTTCCACAAAAGAATCAATCATGTTAACATCGTGGAAATCATCTTCATCCTCTGAGTTGCTGACGTTATTGAAAAAGATATTCGATTCCAATGTCAAATTTCCAAAGGACATAATCATGACACCATTCCTGCAATTGATAATTGCATTTGAAGTGGACAGGAATGGGCGACCAAGAATGACGGGAATCTGAGTGCTCGTGTCATTGATGGGTTCGGTGTCCAAGATGATAAAATCAACAGGGTAGTAGAATCTATCCACCTGGACCAAAACATCCTCAATGATCCCTCTTGGTACACGAACAGAACGATCAGCAAGTTGTAGTGTGGTTCGAGTGGGTTTTAATTCACCCAACCCTAACTGTTGGTATACCGAATAGGGAATCAGATTGACGCTCGCTCCTAAGTCAAGAAGTGCGTGATCAATTCGATAGTTCCTGATTACGCATGATATGGTTGGGCAACCGGGATCTTTGAATTTTTGCGGCACATCTTGTTTTAGGATGGCACTCACTTTCTCAGTCAAGGAGATTTTCTTTTGAACATTTTTCCGTCGTTTGGTAGTACATAAGTCCTTTAGAAATTTAGGCATGAAGTAGAAAACTATGTTAATCGGGGGAGAAGTCATTATGACTATTTGAAAGTAAAGTACATGAAGATGAAGTAGTCTATCAATCATTTAGGTTAAATCAGAATGTACTCTGTTTTGGAGATGAAGGGGGGATGTTCCTGTTGAGAGTTGCCATTTTGTCTCCATTATAGTGTCAGTTGATGATAAGTGTTCTTTATATTATTCTATTGTTCGCATTAAATATAGATATTCCAACTAGAGATTCTGGGTTCGATATACAGTGGAGTCGCTATTTTGTTTCAACAAGAAACATGTATCGGGAATTGGAATATCTACATTCAACAATAAATAAAGGAAAATTGAATAATAAGCATCATCGCTTATTTTATTGATTCTAAATTCTTAATACATCCCTCACATAGTGATTTCACAGCATCTCAGCTTGTATAACGACCATCATAGTGACAGAAAAGTTGTGCGGGTTCAAAACCCTTGTTTTGTGCCAATATACACATAATATATGCATAAGAGACTGAATCGCGAAAGAGTTTGAATCTCAAGGAAAGGCACAATCGCCACGCATATGTATATTTGGGATTCTTGTTGCATGACCGCACAGACAGTCCTTATTGCGCAACCACACAAACAGTCCTTATTGTGCGGTCGCACAACAAGATTTTGCACTACTTTCGTGCATTTTATTCATCCTCGTTTCTTTTGTATCGCGCAGTGAGATACCTGAAGACTGTTACTTTGAACCTTCGAAGACTCTCTGAGATTCTTTTGATCGTTTTGAAGCTCCTCACTTGTGAATGAATGAAATGAGAGGGGGAGGGGGTATTTATAGGCTTCCACACATGCGAAACACCAAAACAACATGAATGCAGTTGCTCAGCCATGCAATACACCCTTGTTGCGCAATCGGGGAATGGGTATTTCATGCATCCTGGGTAATTTTCCCCCAAACTGTCATTCTTGCATCATTCTTTATGTTGGGCGGTTGCGTAACAGTCTTATTTTCATACTTTTTTCACATATTTTTTTGCTCCAACAGTCGGTTTTGGTATCATCCATCTTGGGGGGTGTTGGCTCATGTTCATGAAAGGCTAATTCGTCATCTGCTACAATGTCTTCTTCCGTAAGGCACTTAGCGGTGTGGATGTAGGAGTCTCCTTGGTCCTTGGAGGCATAGAGACATTTCTTGAGCCTTTTAATTATAGTCGTGATTTTGGCATCTCTACTTTTGTCTTTGATTAAGGGATTACTTTAATAGAGTATTGTTGTCGATACGAAATAACCGCTCTCGGTTGTTTTTCTAAGTCCGAAGCTTCTTCAGCAATCGTAATAGTCGATTTCGTTGACCAGCCCTCTAATATGGTGATAATTGGTTCGTGCCACGAAGGTGCAGGAATCAACCTTAATGGGAAGTTCTGCAATATAGCAATTATGCTACCAATTTGGAGTTTCAATCCGGTCTTCGTTTCGATGTATTTTTGTCCAGCAGCGAAAGAATCCAATTGTCTAGTTGGGCTAGTCGAGACGAGCACGTTGAAATCTTGTGAAGGTTTAACTCCGCTATAACTCTGGCTGGATGACCCTTTCTGTCTTGGCCTATAAGGGGTAATGGACCAAACTGTCTGTTGTAGAACTTAGCTTCGAACATATTTGAGTCCACGGTGAATGACAATTTTTTAGCCCAAGTGATTTCTACTCAAGGTCCACCCCACAATATTATGAACTGGTGCATTGACGAGGAGAGGCACCTATTGGAATGTATCCAGTCTCTCCCTAAGAGTGCGGTGTAGTTGGTATCTGGTTTGATGAAGAAAAATGTTCTCATGACCTTAAAGGTCTTGATCTGCAGCTCGACATCAAGTATCCCTTTTGTATTGGTAACCGCTCTTGTGAACCTTGAAATTGCGATTCCAGTAGGTAATAAAATCTTTTTGTATCTTATGGAGCTTTCTAACCATCACCATTGACACTAATATGATTATGATTGTTCCAAGCACATAGTTTGATTCCAAGTGCATCTCCACATGACATCTTCCTATTGGTCCACGTCAAGAACTGAAAATGAGTGTAAATAAGACCATTTCATCCATCAAACTTCAATTTCCCGTACTAATCAAATAGCTGGGACCATCCCATCAAAGTTTGATCTTGACCATTTTACCATCTAAAGTGGGTAAAGCATTTTCAATCTTATGGAGCTTTCTAAGCATCGCCATTGACACTAATATGATTATGATTGTTCCAAGCACATAGTCTGATTCCGAGTGCATCTCCACGTGACATCTTCCTATTGGTCCACGTCAAGAACTGAAAATGAGTGTAAATAAGACCATTTCATCCATCAAACTTCAATTTCCCGCATTAATCAAATAGCTGGGACCATCCCATCAAAGTTTGATCTTGACCATTTTACCATCTAAAGTGGGTAAAGCATTTTCAATCTTATGGAGCTTTCTAACCATCGCCATTGACACTAATATGATTATGATTGTTCCAAGCACATAGTCTAATTCCGAGTGCATCTCCACATGACATCTTCCTATTGGTCCACGTCAAGAACTGAAAATGAGTGTAAATAAGACCATTTCATCCATCAAACTTCAATTTCCCGCACTAATCAAATAGCTGGGACCATCCCATCAAAGTTTGATCTTGACCATTTTACCATCTAAAGTGGGTAAAGCATTTTCAATCTTATGGAGCTTTCTAAGCATCGCCATTGACACTAATATGATTATGATTGTTCCAAGCACATAGTCTGATTCCGAGTGCATCTCCACATGACATCTTCCTATTGGTCCATGTCAAGAACTGAAAATGAGTGTAAATAAGACCATTTCATCCATCAAACTTCAATTTCCCCATTAATCAAATAGCTGGGACCATCCCATCAAAGTTTGATCTTGACCATTTTACCATCTAAAGTGGGTAAAGCATTTTCAATCTTATGGAGCTTTCTAACCATCGCCATTGACACTAATATGATTATGATTGTTCCAAGCACATAATCTAATTCCGAGTGCATCTCCACATGACATCTTCCTATTGGTCCACGTCAAGTACTGAAAATGAGTGTAAATAAGACCATTTCATCCATCAAACTTTTTCCCGCACTAATCAAATAGCTAGGACCATCCCATCAAACTAAAGTGGATAAAGCATTTTCTATCTTATGGAGCTTTCTAACCATCCCCATTGACACTAATACGATTATGATTGTTCCAAGCACATAGTCCGATTCTGAGTGCATCTCCACATGACATCTTCCTATTGGTACACGTCAAGTACTGAAAATGAGTGTAAACAAGACCATTTCATCCATCAAACTTCAATTTCCCACACTAATCAAATAGCTGGGACCATCCCATCAAGGTTTGATCTTGACCATTGTACCATCTAAAGTGGGTAAAGCATTTTGAATGGCATCAATTGCTGGACGGGCTTTACCATATTATCTTAGGATTCGTAGAATTGAATTCATAGGGTGTGAATGGGGCATACTTTTCAAGCAGGAGGCAGGGCATTGGTTATGCCCATAGACTTATTTTTCAGTGTGTAGGGAAACGACAGGGCATCTTGTTTTGTTTTCCTTTAGGGCCTGTTTGGATTCGCGTATAGGTATTTGGGTACTGTTCATGTATACATTGGACGATTTACAGAATACATCCAAATCACTTAGATATTAATCAATGTTTGGATAGGAAGTATTGTACTGGGTACTGTTCATGTATACATTAGACTTGACTTCCTTCCCAATAGGATGAAGATGGGGCAACTACATTGAGGCCGTGCCTGCTATGCGCAGCTGAATTCCAGCCATGATTTTCAGCTAGCCACCATCTCTGCCATAGGATCTAGGATGGAGGAGGCTTGTCCTCCTGATTGTGTGGTTGATTTAAACGGGCCATTGGTTTCCTCAGCTTTTATTATGTGGTTGCATCAATCTCGCTGCAAAGATATTTACATGTCTATCCAATTGTACAATCTGTCTTCCAACATTTATTCAAAAATTTAATAGAAAAAATGTGCTTGAATATTTTTATTAGTTAAACGTAGATATTGATGTTGAATATGTGGAATGATTAAAGCTGGCAATGGGCTAAGTCTAGGCTAAGAAAAATCAATATTTTGAGTAGGCCTGAGCCAACCGCAGTCTTGCTCATTGCCTCTATTATAAGCTATTTTGACTTGTTTGATTGAAATTCCATGTGGTGATGAGTGACTTGAGGGCTAGTTTTTTTGCTAGAATATTTCTTATGATGAATGGCAGGTGTTTAATTGACCGGATACTGCTTGTGATGTTTGGAGCTCGTTCCTATCTTATGCTTTGTATTCGTGCTATCCTGTTGTCATAGGCCTATTGCTTTGTGGCATCACTGTAGGGTCCACTGTGATGTATGCATTTTACATCAACACCATCTATCCATTTTTCCAACTCATTTTACGGCATTAACCCAAAATTGACGCGGATCCAAACCTCAGTGTACCACACCACAGGAAATAACGGAGATTGAACACCCCACCGTTAAAAACTTATTGGCAGCCACGAAAGTTATAGATCAAGATATTTGTGTTTCCATTCATCCAGGTGTATGTGACGGTATTAACATAGGAAGGTTTCAATGGTTGGTGTCATAATTCCCAATGGTGTGGTCCACGTCAGTTCTGGACTGTAACGCGTATTAGCTGCTAAACTCGACAGTAGCGAGTCTAGCTACTTAAGTGATGTCACCATGTTCAGTGGGCCTCACTACGATGTATGTGTTGTATCCACACCGTCCATCCATTTGGAGAGATCATTTTAGGGTATGAGCCAAATAATTAGGCAGATCCAATTCTCAAGTGGACCCCACCACCGAAGACAGTGGGTATTGAATCTCTACCATTAAATACTTGTTTGGACCACAGAAGTTTTTGATCAGGCTGATATTTTTGTTTTCCCTTATTCCATGTATGTGTTAACTTATAAAAAAGTTGGATCTCAAATAAACATCATGGTGGGCCCTAGGTAATTTTCAACTGAGGCCATCATTGTCCCTACTGTTTTCTGTGGTGGGGTGCACTTGAGCTTTGGATCTGCCACATTCTTTGGCTCATGGCCTAAAATGATCTCTCCAAGTGGATGGATGGTATGGAGACAATACATACGTCATGGTGGGGTCCAAAAAATTTGATGACGTAACTTCGGTAGGTATACTCGCTACTCTCAGGGGCAGTAGCTAATCCGCGTCCTTTGGATTGTTTTTATTTTATTTTTATTTTTTTTTGACCTCATGCCCGAACTGGCAAGCAAAATTGATTGTTGGCATTGATATAAAAGACAAACATCAGGGGGTTCTCCCGGAGTCTTGTCGGTAGCAGGGTTACCAGGGTATCCGCATTTATCACGTATTGAACTTCTAAGAGCCGTGGGGTCCAAAGCAGCGGGTGGATCTAGAAGTTCTTCCTACCTATCCGAGGGTAGATCTGGTGGTGTAGATATTAATCTAGCATATTCTAACCATCAACACTATACATGTTTGATTTGGACCATTTCATCATCTTATCAAAGTTTGGCCTGGACAATTTCACCATAAAAAGCAGTGAAAACTATTTGGATAACGATTCAATTGATACATCTTTTTTTTTACATGTAATGTGAAGAGATTACTTTATCATGCTCAGGTTCCTTGGGCTACACCATACCATAGCTTTTGTTCCTACACTTTTTCAGTGGTTGGAGAAGATAAGCCATAACTTTTGTACCTAGACTTGACTTCCCTGTACGTTAGATGAAGAACATGTGTATGGTAAGACAGTGCATCAGTTTTCTCAATAGATTCGTATGTCCTCTCACATTGGATGAGGACCGTGGGCGAGCTGAAAAACAAGTCTAGCTATCTGCAGTCAATATCCAGTGAGAAATTTCTTCACCTATGGGCCTTCTGTCGACGAAGATTGTAGATCCATTCTTCTGTGCCATCGTATGTTGAGTGCTAGTTAATTAATACTTTATTTTCAATAAATTTTAATTATATAATGCCTAGTATTATCTACGCCAACCTTGTGCTAATTATGCAGGGATGGCTCCTCAGCATTTCTCTAGTAGAATAAGCCTAATTGGATGAGGCTTATGCATTTTGTGATGAGTGCGGCCCTTGACTTTTCCAGTAGGATTTCCTGCGATAGAATAAGCTTATTCTAACGGCCAGTTGGTTCTCATCATTGGACCACTTTGGAATCCTGGGTGATCCAGTGATTCAAACTGATAACAGGAGAGCTCTTTAAAAAAGGAGGAAGAATTTACTGCACAGCTCGGTAGGATAAGTTAAAAGTACACTGAGGTTACTTTGGTCTTTTCAGCAGAGAGAGAGAGAAAAAAAAACTACTCGTGTTTTAATCATACTCTGAATTGACCATGCTACCTTTGCTAAGTTCTTTTATTACAACTTTAACTGAAAAATTCGTCAAGCCTTTAGAAAGTTGAAATGGACCTCGCCTGCATTAACTTCGTTGATATCGATACCATCCAATAGTTTTTCCATCTCTTTTTAGTTCATTGGACAAAAAATGAGTTAGATCTGAGTGGTAGGTGGGCCGTAGAAAGTCTCAGTAGTGGGTAAACTATGTATCATTAAATGGAATCTAAGATGGTGTGGACCACTTGATTATCTGATCTGCCTTATTTTTTTAGGCTTTACACAATAATTTGTGCATTTGAATGAATGATGTTATGGGTAAAACTGGATTGGCTAAGGAGAAGGGGTTACTTCGGACACCTGTACTCGTCGTGTGACCAGCCAACGTCAGTCATAACCAAGGAGCTCCTTAACAACTGAAAAGTTATGAACCATTATTGGAAAAACGACCTACTCCCCGAGCTCGACTATCAGAAGTATCTCCACCTCTATTAGATGTCGAGACCTTCCACAGTCCTATCCATTTCTGAGCTGATACTCAGAACATCTCTTGTCTAGGGGGGCCCTCGAGGCACGACCTTGCATGAAGAAAGGAGCTCGGTCCCATTGCTCGGACGCAACTCATAAGGAGAGGTTGGCAGTTCTGTAATCTGATCGATACTAAGGAGAATCTCGACCACAACTCTTTAGAGAATCTAAGTCAGCAAAATCCCTCTTCAGAATGATCGTCCACCTCGGACTCCTACCACGCGCTTCTATTGATTCCGACCTGATTCCAACTGTACCTACCCTAGATCCCATCCTAGGATATCGGAAGACGACCGCAACATGGAAATGCTTGATATCTCAGCCGATTATATCAGGAGATACCCGCGATGCATTCAGGATACGAATCCCTCTACGATACGCCCCTACTAAACAGGGAAATTACCTTCTACGTCGTTGCCTATCCTCAACTATAAATAGAGGCATCCCTAATAGTGAAAGGTACGCACAATTAAACTTAGAAAACACACCCATAAACCTTTCATTCTACTTTACCTAGTTTTCTTCTCTGACTTTGGCATTGGAGGGTCTCATGCTGCTACTAGGGTCTCCATCTTTGTCTTCTTTTGTAGGTATCAAGTGGTCTAAGGAGGACGTCTAGATTTCTACATCAATAGTTTGACGCTGTCTATGGGAACGACAGTGAAAGTCATTCTCATCTTCCACAATGCTACAACAATGGAAAAAGGGAGAAAGAAGGCTCAGACCACCACTATTGCACCCTACCCTACGTTGGCATAATAGTCTGTAGACCATCGGGACTCAACCTCCCAACTCTAAGTTGATTCTCCACCTGCAAGTCAATATAGCAGTCCCGAAACTGGGGAGGTCGGCTCGTCTCTCTGGAGCATCAAGTCCAAGCCCTGACCAATAACATTGATCAGATAAAACAGATGCTGGAGCGACAAAATCCTCCTCCCAACTAGGGGGCTAAGGAGGTTGATGCTTGGGTAGCTACCAAAGTCTCCACACCGTCCCAAGCACCCACTAACTCCCGGAGGAACAAACAGGCTCAGGAGATGCCAAAATGTGCACCTTCCCATGCCTCGAGAACTACCACATTGGCCGCCTCTGACCTGCGTCATGGGTTGGAGAATAAGAAGCATGGTAAGGCTCCCGAGGCAGTAGCTGAGAACGAGGACCCTTGGAAGCTGAACTCAATGAATTGAGGGATCATATCAGCGACATACGACAAACTTAACGCACACATGCTCCAACCTCCATGTTGGAGGAAACTGAACCACTGTTCATCGACGATATCATGCAAGCTCAGCTCCCGTATAGATTCAGGATGTCGCAGATTATAGGTTATAGGTTAAGGTTTAGGTTTAGGTTAAGGTTTAGATTTAGGTTAAGGTTTAGGTTTAGGTTTAGGTTACAGGTTTTGGAATTTGAGAATAGGTTTAGGTTAAGGTCATAAGTTTAGGTTTAGGAAATCGGGATCGGGTTCGGGTTTAGGTTTAGTTTTGGGTTTTCAAGTTTAGGTTTAGGTTTAGGTTAAGGAGTTGAGATTAGGATTAGGTGTAGCTGTAGGTTTAGGTTCAATGTCCAATACTCGCTTTAAAATAGTTCTAGGTTCTAATTGATTTTAAATTAAACCAGTTGGGCTTAACTTTATTTGATATTGATTCCAAGAAGAAGGAATACAACAATTCCTCTTTTCAAATAAGATTGGAATGCAGAAACAAAATCAAATGCAAAAGCTAACAAAAAAATAATATTAAATGTACATAATGTAGCTTAAAATAAACATAAACTTATCTCAGAGTGATCCCTTGATTTTACTTGAATTTCTGTATCTAAACTCTGAAATTCGTCGTCTATGTATAGCTGCAGAAATCGCATCTTCGACTGGTCTAGTGGACATTATGACTGGTCGTAGGAGAACGGATTTTTGAAATTCTTAATGCGATCAGATAAAACCGACTCATGACTGGTTGTAGGGTGTCTACGACTGGTCGTAGGCCCTCTACGACTGGTTGTAGGCCTCTCACGACTGGTCGTAAAACCACCAAATTAGTTGCTGAACTTTGAGTCGTAGAACCAAGACTAGTCGAAGGATGAGTCGACACTATTCACACGATCGGTCGACCAGAGTCCAGGACTGGTCGTAGACGAACAGAAATTTTTAAAAACTTCTAACAAACTTAGGACTGGTCTTGGAATCTCTTGGACTGGTCGTAGCAGTGCTAGGACTAGTCAAACAAAGTCCAGGACTAGTCTTAGAACAGACCAAATTCATATAAAAAGATTCAGTTGGAATTATATATAGAAAATGACCTACCCTAAGGTTAAACTAAGGTCTTTCATACCTGAGACATGAAGTATTAACATTGAAACTTTATTCTTTCAGATGACGGTTGACCTTTGAACCTTATTAAGCTTGAGATCTCTACTTGATGTAGCTTGATCTTGAGATCTTCTACAGCTTGAGATTAAACTTCATCTTGAGTGACACTTGAGTCTTGAACAAACACTCTTCTTATCGATGTAGCTCTGAACATTGATGCTTACAGAAGAGGACAAAATACATGACCTTGCATTTCTTTCTTGAAGTCGATCACCGTACTTGACTTGAAGCATTGAGATGTAGTGTCTTGAGCACATATATATCACTATACAAACACAAGACACAGATAGAGGTTTTGGCACACAAACTTTGATAATTTGACAACCAAAGGAGCATGAGACCATAGCACTTACAATCTTCCCCCTTGTCAAATTTGTGACAAAACACTCAATAATAATATAACACCAATATGAATAAAAGAAAGAAATATGCACAGGTTGTAAATGGAAACCAGTCAGTAACAGCCTGGTTAAAGAATCATGCACCAGTTTGTCATGCGCAAACACACATCAAGATGCAGTAAGAAAAAAAAATTACAAATTACATTTACTCTTACTCTTACTCCCCCTGAATTACTCAGCAAAAAAAAATTATAAATTACATTTACTCTTACTCTTACTCCCCCTGAATTACTCCCCCTGAGTAAGTAGCACATAAATTTCTCCCCCTTTTTGGCACAATATGACAAAGGAAGAAGAAAACAATAGAAAAGAAATAGGAGTAATCAAGGAGTCAACATAAAAGTTCAATAAAGCATTAAGAGTTTAAAAGTCCAAACCATAGTCAATAAACCATTTAAAGTTCATAATCCAACAAAAGTAAACTTAAAGTTATTACAAACCAAAGAGAAAATTACTCAATCAGAACCTGAAGACAGAGTAGGTATGGAAGGATCAAGTTGATGCATGCCCTTGTTTAAGCGCCTAAGATACTTACGCATATATTTGAACTGTAAATCATGGGCAACATTCATGTTTTCTACTTTCTCCTCAAGTGCACGCAGACGAGCATTAAACTCAGATGGTTCATAATCAAGATCATTAGCAGAAACAGACTCAATTTCATCAAAAATATCATCTATGTTTATGTCATCAGGAGGAAGATCATCAGCTTCTTCTTCATTCCCAACTCCAGCTCCATCACCACCATCCACTTGGCCAGGATCCAATTCCAACTTCATTTTGTTTATATCTGAGTTGTTAAAAATTAGATTATTGTTCACTCCCCAAGTGCAGGGTTGTGATGTAGTAATAACTCGGTAAGACCGAGGTCGAATCCCAAGGGACTGAAACTTGTACGTTATCTAAAATTAACTGGAACTAGAACTAGAATAAGATGGAATCTAAATTAAATGTAATTTGATGAATAATTGTAGGTTAATTAATCTAAAACTTGGGAGATATCAGAGAAGGATAACTAGGGATTCAGAGGATCCACTTGTAGAGATCAAGGAGATCTTATACATGTTTCATGGAAATTAACTGAACTGACATTGATCTAGTTTTCAAAGAGATGAAAGGAAGATAAATTAGAATGGATTCCATCACCAAACCATGCCCACAGACTATGACAAACAACAGAATCAAACTAATTACCACCCAATCACATGTATGTAAGTTAGGAAGGGTACCGACATCCAACCATGCCCAGGAGACTATGGTGAACAACAGGACGTCCTGACGTCATAAACATGAAAAGAAAATAGAAATATTCAAAGCATTGCAGACCCATTGTAATTTCAGTCACAACAGACCATTAAGAACTAAAAATATTCCCATAATAATTAACTAAAATCAACGTCGATTCATGAATTAAAATTAAAATAAAATAAAATCTCCCATCTCACTACAAGCTTCACCTCCTAGCCCTAGCTAGGAGGATTTAGCCTGCCATGGATGGGCTCAATCCAAATAAATAAAGAGAAAAAGAAAAGGAAAAGAAAAGGGAAAGAAAAAAACCAAGCTCCTCTCTCTCTCCTCTGCCCACGTTGAAACCCAAGCTCGAGCCCTCTGTTCTTCCTCCCAAGACCTTGAATGAATGCTCCCCACGTCCAAAAACCTCTTTTTATAGCTGCTGGAAGGCTGGAGTCAGTGACAGAGTTGTAGCAGGACACGGAGTGCAATTTTCGCAGCCAAGTTCGGTGCCTCGAAACACGCCACTTTCCTTGCTCAAATTCTAAAAAAACACCGTCCCTTAGTACTTTCTTGGGTCCTCTACATGATAGACGGTTCAGATCTGCCATATGATCAAATATGGTGGGCCAAAACCGTTCGGAAAAGTCAGTTTTCGCGGATGTGCGAAACCTTTCGCACCATTTCGCTGTTGTGGTCGGTGGGCCCCACAGAAGCATTTTCTGGAAAATCCACCCCGTCCATTGGATTCAGAACGAAATTTCAGTCAAGAATGGGTGGTTTTGAACGTCCATTGACGTGTCCCAGAGAAGAAATCACAAAAGAATCAGTTTTGAACGTTACCGAGCAGCCCTTTTGTGGCCTCTGTATCTCACACGTGTGCACGCATGGGTACAAAAATTCAGCATGTTTTTGTAGTATTCGAGCCCCTCTACACGGTGGACGGATCGGATTGAGCTAATGGGGCACGTGTGGGGCCCACAACTGATCGTAAAAACGGCCAGCGCCGTGCATCCGCTGCACGTTTTTTTTTTTTTGAGTTGTAGACGGAAACGTCGGTCAGCGCAGCTGACCGACTTTTGAAAATTTTGGTGCACGGCGAGTGCACATGTGTACTGTACACACTCATTTCATATGGGGTCCATTGCAATGTTTTAGAGAAATCTGCACCGTCCATCTGTTTTGACTCCTTATTTAAGGCATTAATAATAATTTTGAGACAGTTCCAGATATCAGGTGGGCCCAGAATCAACGGTTTATAGGCTGATCTGTCAGTTGGGGCACTTCCCGAGATCTTCAATGGCTGAAATTTTATATGTACGGTTAATTTATGGTCCTCAGGCGACGTATGAAGTTTCGAGCCGAACGGATGGTGGGAACCTCGTGATCTTGCATTCTGGACGTCCTTCAGGCCACTTGAGCTTCAATTTCTAACTTTTCTCGGATTTCTGACCGTGTATATTTGTCAATCTTGATCCCCTGGAGTGTGTCCCTTGCCTTTGGCGTCATCAGATCGTTAAATCTCAACTTTTAACGTCCTTTTTTCCATCCATGCTCATAAAATCACTTTGCCACATAAGAATGAGAAAACGAGCCATTAGACAGCATTATATTCGTAAATCCAGACAATATCTGGGGTCTAATATGCAATATTTGACCCTCAACAATTATGGATAGGAGCCTCTCCAACAGGCATAGCGACTAACATATGTGAAGCCAACACAATCATGAGATAGGCAAACAGTATATCACTATGACCTGGATGGAGATGAAACTGAATGATGGAATAACAAATTAAAGATGGAAGATAAATTTTAGTACCAGAAACAACTAAGTGCAAAACACGAACCATAAATGAAGTCAAGTCTGTTTTATTACCAGACTGCGGATATAGATTTGAAGTAAATATTCTATGGAGGACTCTGTATCTGGGAAACAAATACCTTGAGGGGAGCGCATTCCCCTTATGAGTCCATTACGCATTCATGTTATATAATACTCTAGTAAGCTGTCATTTTTCTATTTCTGAGGGTTTTTCAGGTAGAATATGAATGGGAATACCCTCATCATTAACAAGTATTTTCATAAGGCCAGATATTAGATGACATTCTACATCAAAAGGGCCTTCTCTAGTATCTATTTGAAATATTAAATTCTCAGTAGAAAAAGTAGAGATGCATGCAAACATGGACTGTGCAATAGATTGGTATGCAGGCCCACCCTAATGTAAGATGTTATCCCATCCAGCAGCTTGAAGTAGAGGAAAGATACCAAATGGAGCAATGTTGTTAAGATCAACAGCTTTTTCAATAATAACATTACGTAAACGCAAATTCCGTGCATAAGAGGGATCATTTTCGGGTGAACGAAAATGGCGCTGAGTTATTGGAGCTGATCTAGAGGATGATGGACTACGGGCTGTTTTCATTTTCCCTCTAGCATCCAATCCCATAAAGAAATACAAAGGAACAAGAAAACTCAAAGGAAGTAGAGATGGGTTTTCTTAGATCAGCAAATGTAGAAGAAAAACCCTAAAATATCCACAAAGCTTGAAATTAAGCACTCCAATGCAAATAAAGAAGAGAATATAACTTAAATCTGATAGATTGACCAATAAAATGCACTAACCTAGAAAATTAGGTCGGTGGGTTCGACTAGTCGGACATCAGCTCATTGGAGAGGAAGTTAGAAATGAGGAAGATGAGATTTTTTCTAAATTTTAAAACACCTAACACGTTTCACAACCGGTCTTGAGCTGTCCATGACCGGTCATACCAGGACCGATCGTGTACATTCACAACTGGTTGAGTACCGATTAAAAAAAATGTAATTATCACAAAAATTTGCAATATAAATATATAAATTCACAATATATTTACACTATAATACACAAATGCATGAATAATCAATTTTGAATGCATATACCAAGATCAAATTTTAATTTATTAAACCTGCTTTTGTCGAGTGGTTTAGTAAAAATGTCAGCAAGTTGAGTCTCTATTGAAATGTACTCCAAAGATATTTTTTTTTCTACTAATTCACGAATATAATGATACCCAATGTCAATGTGCTTGGTACGTGAATGTTGGATTGGATTTTTTGAAATATTTATAGCACTAGAATTATCACAATGTAACATCATTGAATCCTATGTTATTCCATAATCACTTAACACATGTTTCATCCAAACAAGCTGAGTACACGCATTTTCAGATGCAATGTATTCAGCCTCAGCAGTGGAGAGTAAAATGGAACTTTGTTTCTTGCTAAACCAAGACACCAAGCAATTTCCAATATAAAAACAACCACTACTAGTTGATTTTTTATCATCGATATTTCCAGCCCAATCAACATCAGTATACCCTGCCAACTGAACACTAGTATCATATGAATACCAGAGACCCAAATTAACTGAACTTGCGACATATCGCATAATCCCCTTAACTGTAGTTAAATGTGACTCTTTAGGATTAGACTGATTCTTGCGCAAATACCAACACTGAAAGCAATATCAGGTCTACTAGCGGTTAAATAGAGCAAACTACCAATCATGCTACGATAAATTTTAGGATCCACATCTTTACCTGTAGAATCCTTTGAGAGTCTTAAAGTTGTACTCATGGGAGTATCAAAATTCTTACCATTCTTAAATTTGAATCTTTTAATCAAGTTCAGAGCATATTTGGTCTGAGAAATGAAAATTTCATTAGGTTGTTTTACTTGCAATCCTAGGAAATAATTTAATTCTCCAACCATGCTCATTTCGAACTTAGATTTCATTAAATCTGCAAACTCAATAGTCATGTTAGTACAAGTTGATCCATAAATAAATCTGAACCATTAAGATATTATCGTTATGTTTCTTAACAAAGAGCGTCTTATCGACACTGCCCATTTGAAAATTATGACTGAGTAAAAACTTAGTCAATTTTTCATACCATGCCCTGGGAGCTTGTTTTAGACCATATAGAGCTTTTTTAAGATGGTATACATAATCAGTAAACTAAGGGTCTTCAAACCTTGTAGGTTATTTAACATATACTTCTTCATGTAAATCACCATTTAAGAAGACACACTTTACATCCATTTGATAAATTTTAAATTTTTTAAAGAATGCAATGGAGATAAAAAGTCTGATTAATTCAAGGCGAGTAACTGGTGTAAAGGTTTCATCATAATCAATACCTTCAATTTGAGTGTACCCTTGTACAACCAGTCTTGCCTTATTTAGAATTATATTACCAAGTTCATCAGACTTATTTTTGAATATCAACTTTGTTCCAATAATATGTTTATCTTTATGTCTAGGAACAAGATACCAGACATCATTTCGAACAAATTGATTAAGTTCTTCGTGCATAGCAACTATCCAGTTTTTATCAAAAAGAACTTCTTTTACGTTTACCGGTTCTATCTGGAATGTAAAGCACACGTAATTACATGTCTTCTAATTGTCTATGAGTGCGCAAACCAGAGAGAGGGTTTTCAAGAATTTGAGTGGCTAGATGATCTTTAACAGTCCTTAATTCAGAGTTTACTTGATTTGATGAAGTATCTGGTTTGTCAATTAAAAGAATTTCATCATGGTCTGAACTTGGGGCAGGTGTATTCAAGTGATCATCAATGACCACATTAATGGATTCTTGAATCACACCAGTCCTTTTGTTCAGTACGCGATATGCGCTACTATTTAAAGAGTATCCTAAAAAGATCCCTTCGTCACTTTTAGTGTCAAACTTTTTCAAATTATCACGGTCACACAAAATATAGCACTTGCTACCAAAAAATTGAAAGTATTTAACAGTAGGCTTCTTATCGAACCATAGTTAATAAGTCATTTTATTATTAGATTTACATGTATAAACTCGGTTAATATTATAGCAGGCGGTATTCACTGCTTCAGCCCAAAGATTTCTAGGGTTCTTCATACTATTCAACATTACGTTCCCCATTTCTTGAAGCACTCTATTTTTTCTTTCCACAATTCCATTTTGTTATGGTGTTTTGGGCACAGAGAATTCATGTGATATTCCCTGATCACTGCAGAATTTCTCAAAACTGTTATTCTCAAACTCAGATCCATGATCACTACGGATCTTACTGACTCGAGAACCTTTTTCAATTTGAATACGTCTGATAATCCTTTTCACTTCATCAAGGGTTTCTGATTTATCCCTTAAAAAAGCTACCCAAGTGAATCTGAAAAAATCATCTATGATTACCAAGATGTATTTTTTACCACCTCAACTCTCCATCCTGGCAAGTCCAATAAGATCCATATGGAGAAGCTCGAGTGGTCTTGATGTGGCATTGGAGTTCACCTTCTTGTGAGAGCTCCTTGTTTGCTTGCTTATTTAGGTAGACCTCTTATTAGTTCTTTTTTGCTCAATTTGAATAAATTATAGTAGTGTACATGTCCAAGGCATTTATGCCTTAATTTTATATCATCAGTATGGACCATGCAGCATGTTTGACTAGAAGAGTTGTCATTGTTTACAATATAGTAGTTTTCAGAAGTTCTGCGACCAGTTAATATTACAGAACCCTTTTTGTTTATAATTTCACAACCTTGATTGGAAAAATTCACACTTTGATTGTTATCGCATATTTAAGATATGCTTAACAGGTTGTGTTTTAGTCCCTCAACATATAAAAATTTTTTAAACAAAGGGAGGTTATAGAGTTGAACCATACCTTGGCCAATAATCTTTCAATTACTACCATCACCAAATGTGACTGACCCATCAGTCATATCTTTAAGATCGGTGAATAAAGCCTTGTCGCCTGTCATATGCCTGGAGCATCCACTATCTAGGTACCACTTTGAATGGCTTATAGTTTTGAAAGCAGTATGGGCAACCAAGCAAGTAACCTTAGGAACCCATTTCATAACAGTTTTGGTTTAGGAGTATAGTGGGTCTTCTTTTAATTGTAGTTATACTTAGAGTGACCCACTGAGTTAGATTTTAAGAGCTTCTTTAGAAGATCAACTATTTTCTTCGCTAAAGGGTTTCAGTTTTGAAATTTATAAATGTTTTTCAGTTTTTGAAAAGTAGTTTTAGAAAAAACTTGATTTGTACTTTTTCCTTTTGAGTTCAAGGTCTCACCTTTTACAAACTTAGGAGACATATTCTTATGTTTAAGAGGAACATTTTTCTCGTAGCCCAAACCGAATCGATCACCGCATTTCCTTAATCCAGATAAAAGTTTTTCTAACTTTGGATCTCCTTGGACATACTTCCATTTATCCTTTAAACTTAAAAGAGAAGAGACTTCAAGTTTAATATTTTCATTCTCAGATTTCAGACTTTCAATCTGAGAGTTTTTGAAATCCAAATCACATTTGTATTTTTCAAAACAGTCTGAAATATGGGATTTTTCTAAAATAAGAGATTCAAAATTTTCTCTAAGCTTTGAAAATCTTTCTTTTTGAAGCTTAAGTTTGATAGCAATTTTACAACTTTCCTTATATAAGGCATTGTAAGCATCTTGAAGATCATCTTCATTTTCACATTCATTGTTCAGATTTTCTTCACTTGTTGAATCATTATCTGAAAATGTGAATTTGGCTAGAGTCATAAGGGCTTTCACTTCATTACCCAACTCGGTTTCAAAATCTTCTGAATCAAAAGAGACTTCAGAATCAGAGGATTCGTCCCAAGTAACCAACATACTCTTCTTTTTGGGTTTGTCCTTTTTAGGATACTTGTTTGTTAAATGCCCATATTCTTGACAGTTGTAACATTGACTCTCTTTAAAGATTTCCAAGGCTTAGATTTAGATTTTGATCTTTTCTTCTCATTAGCTTTTTGAAAATCAACCCTCTTTTTGCTTTTGAAAATTTTATAAAACTTTATTGCTAAAAGGGTCATATCGTCTTCAGAATTTTCTAAATCAAAATGGTTTTCATGAGAAACATCTTTAGAAGACTTAAGGGCAATAGATTTTCCTTTAAGAGCTTTAAAATTTAACTCGTAGGTTTGTAAAGATCCAACTAATTCTTCTACCTTAGAATTGAACCGTTCAGGAAGTGATCGTAGTATCTTTGCACACACTTTACTTTCTGGGATTTTATCGCTAAGACCCCACATAGATTTTACAATGTCATTTAATCTTGTATAAAAGTCGATAAATATTTCATTTTCCTCCATATGAATTTCTTCAAATTTGGTTGTGAGGAGTTGGACTTTAGATTTTTTTATAATTGATGTACCCTCGTATGTCATTTCTAAAATATTCCATGCTTGCTTTACAAAATCACAGGATATAATTCTTTTGAATTCATCCGGTGATAGTGCGCAAGTGATTGCATTTAGTGCTTTAGCATTTGCACTACTTTCACTTTTCTGAAGTGTGGTCCATGAAAAATAAGGAGTTACTCTCATTATTTTTGAACCATCGATTCCAGTCACTTCAGTGGTAGGAAGGGTCCATTCATTCACTGATGCCAGCCACACACTTTCATCCATGGATTTTAAGAATATTCTCATCCTGGCTTTCCAATAAGCATAATTTGAGCTATCAAAAGGTGGAGGCCTAGTGACTGATAGGCTATCAAAATTTGACATCTTAAATATAGCTTAGATCGTTAGCTCAGGAAATAAATCCAAGAATAAATCATTAAAAGCGAGCTATTAGGCTCTGATACCACTTGAAATGGCCTAGCTATATGTCCTAGAGGGGGGGGGGGGGTGAATAGGATTATGCCAAATTTAAAAAACAAATCTACAGCGGAATCAAATAACAAGATACAACAAAATAAATAAATCAAACCACAATACTGAAATGAAAGGCAGCCTCAACATTCAAGTCTTGAGAGGTTGATACAAATGTTATTTTAAGGACAACCTTACACCAAAAACCAAGGGTTTATGGTAGGACTACCTTATTTCTAGAAAGGTCTTTGTATCAAGAACTCAAACTGAAGAGGAATAAATAACTGAATGAATAAAATGTAATCTCAAATATTGATTGATCTAAGGACAACTATACACCACAAAAATGGCAGGGCAACCTTGCTAGAACAAATAAAGAAACTAAACTCAAAGTAATAAAGGAATAGCAATAAGTAATATTCTAAACTATTACAACATTCCCCACAATGCTTAAAATAAAAAGATTACAACATTCACATCCACATATACATCCCACAAATGAATAATCAAGGATAAGAACTATAAATTGTACAACCACAAAACACAAGGGATTATAGTGGTTTGCCTTTATGTACACCAACTGTTAATAAACAGCCACACAGCTACTCCACTCCTAATATCTTCACACAGTGGATATTAGCATTCACTATCAAAATAGGTTTTCACAGGTTCACCCAAAACCTTCACAATTGTGTCTTTTTAACTTGGGCTTACACAATCCAAAAACCCACCTTCTGAGTTTTCTGGCTCTCCTCAGATAACTAATACAATGAGATTTTTCTGGCGAATCTCAAAATAAACCAAAAAGAATGTAAATTATAATAATGTAAAATACATGGATTTTTCCTTTTTGAAGCAGTCCGGAAGAACCAATCGGAGTAGAAGTTCGAATATAAAAGTTCAATGTCCAATACTCACTTTAAAATGGTTTTAGGTTCTAATTGATTATAAATTAAACCAAATGGGCTTCGCTCTATTTGATTTTGATTCTAAGAAGAAGGAATACAGCAATTCCTCTTTTCAAATAAGATTGAAATGTAGAAAAAAAAATCAAATGCAAAAGCTAACAAAAAGGGAATATTAAATGTGCACAATGTAGCTTAAAATAAACATAAAATTATCTTAGAGTGATCCCTTGATTTTACTTGAATTTCAGTATCTAAACTTTAAAATTTATCATATATTTATAGCTACAGAAATCGCATCTTCGACTGGTCTAGTGGACACTACAACTGGTCGTAGGAGAACGGATTTTTAAAATTTTTAGCGCAATCGGATAAAACCGACTCACGACTGGTCGTAGGGTGTCTATGACTGATCGTAGGCCTCTCACGACTGGTCATAGGACCACCAAATTAGTTGTTAAACTTTGAGTCTTAGAACCAAGACTGGTCGAAGGACGAGTTGACACTGTTCACACGACCGGTCAACCAAAGTCTAGGACTGGTCGTGGACAAACAGAAACTTTTGAAAACTTCCAACAAACTTAGGACTGGTCTTGGAATCTCTTGTACTGGTCGTGGCAGTGCTATGATTAGTCGAACAAAGTCCAGGACTAGTCTTAGAACAAACCAAATTCATATAAAAAGATTCAGTTGGAATTATGTATACAAAATGACCTACCCTAAGGTCAAACTAAGGTCTTTCATACCTGGGACATGAAGTATGAACATTACAACTTTATTCTTTCAGATGACAGTTGACCTTTGAACCTTATTAAGCTTGAGATCTCTACTTGATGTAGCTTGATCTTGAGATCTTCTACAGCTTGAGATTAAACTTCATCTTGAGTGACACTTGAGTCTTGAACAAACACTCTTCTTATCGATGTAGCTCTGAACATTGATGCTTACAGAAGAGGACAAAATACATGACCTTGCATTTCTTTCTTGAAGTCGATCACCGTACTTGACTTGAAGCATTGAGATGTAGTGTCTTTAGCACATATATATCGCTATACAAACACAAGACACATATAGAGGTTTTGGCACACAAACTTTGACAATTTGACAACCAAAGGAGCATGAGACCATAGCACTTACACCATACCCATGTACAATCTTGGAGGGTGCTCCTCACTACAATAGCCATTGAAGCTATCAAACCATAACAGTTGATGCAGATGTAGAGCAAGTTGATGCTGTTCACAGGATTGCTACAGGATTTCACATCCTAAGATTGTTGTAATTTACTTTATTTCACATGTAATATTATTTCATTTTATAATTGTATGAATGGGGGCATTGTTTGTATAAGTCATTATAGGCAGCTTCTTGTATATTCCAAATGTAAATAAAAATTTTCTTTATGTTGATTTTTCACTCTACGCTCTTCTGCTTACTCTGAATGAATGAAAAAAAAATGTACACTTGAATTTGACCATCCTTTAAGCTTAACACTCAGGTTTTCGGGAAATGGGTCATATACTCAGATCCTGAAAACACAAGGCATTACAGTTGGTATCAGAACATAGTTTGGACAAACTTGGCCTTGGAAAATGAACTTATACAAACCTTAAATGTCTCAAGTTAGGATGTTTGAAATTAGAAATTTGAACTTAGGTGAATTTCCCTTGGACTTAGGACGATCATTGAGAATGTAGAGACCAAAACTTAGGTCTCCTTGAAGATTTTAAGTTTAGAAATTGGAACTTAGAACAAAAATAATAATAATAATAATGTTTTCATTCATTCCCTAATACGTTTTGAATTCCTCGAACTTAAGAAATCATACTACGAACGTAGTTTGAATTCCCTAATACGTTTTCTTACTTAAATATAACATTTCCCACAAGTTTCAGCATGTAAAGATTAGTCAGAGGTGAACTTATAGAATCATAAGTGAATTTTCAACCATAAGCTAAGCATGTCAGGACTAGGTTTTGAATCCTAGGTGAACTTAGAAAAATTCAAACTTAGATTTCATATAGAAACCTTGGTCCAATCAGAGTGCGTGTTGGAAGCGTAATAAGCCACGTAGTCTTATTCATTATGAAGATAAATGGTCAAATGATATTTCCTACAAGCTTTGAGTAATCGGGGTCACGGATTGATGGAATCATGTTTATGCGATGAGTGCGCGGTTTGACCTAAAGTTCTAAGTCCTAGCAAATCTCAATGATCTCATTGCCCTGATCAAGCAAAGGATCGATATTTACCAGGATTGTGAATTGATACCAAAATCCTCTATCCTGCAAGTAGACGACTGATGTATCAGGCTCAAACCTACTACAACCATCTATTCGTGTTGGCTCGAGTGTTGAAAGTAGAAAACTGTAATGTACTTTAGTCAGCAGTGAAACCATCATTAAAGGAAAGAGGAAATAAAGAGAAAGATACAATATTATTAGTCCCCACTTAGATGAACTTGTAATCCTAGTAAATACTAAAATATTAGTAGTTGAGCGTACATCATCATGTCTCAAGGATAAAAATTTTCTTTAAGGGGGGTAGGTTGTGGTGACCCTATCCTTAAGCACTTGCGCAACAAATGACTTTAGTGTGGAGAACTTGCGGATGTATATGGGTACCATAAGGTAGATTATTGTCTACATTCATAATCGGAGTGCTGAATTTCTGGGGCAAAATTCTCTTTAAGGGGGGTAGTTTGTAACACCCCATACTTTACTATACTCGGGTGTTACCATGTAACCAAATTTAGAAATAAATGCAAGCCTAGCTTAAACAAACGGTCACGTGCAATTCATTCTAAACCTAACCATTTAAAGTAATCCCTACCCACAAATTAAACTATCCATGTGAGTGATCCTCAAAATGGTCCATCACACATATAACATTTCATAGGGCGATCCGCCACTTGATCGACAATCTTAGTGGTAAATCAAGCATCAAATCCCCTTGAAATGACCCATAGGACTACCAGGGCTGTTAATCTTTGGTTTTGAATCAATCCACCATTGAATTATAAAGCAAACAATGCAGTTGACTATGAAGAATACGTGTTTACTTAAAATAACCTGATTGAATGGGCTGATCAGATGGCTGGGAACTGAGTGACCTAAAAATCATGTGGGGTCGTTCAAATTAACATCTGGACCAGTTTGGGACCTTTTGGATAAGGGTGGACCCACAAATTTTAAAGAAGTGGCAGAAATGACACAAAATAATAATTATGATAGAAAGGATAAATGATAATAAGATGATTACGGTATACTAGGACATTTAATCCCTAATCTAACCATCTGACTAGGGTAATAACTATAAATTTCTCCTAGGATCAACTAAGGGCCACTAGGAACCATGAAGGTCGAATCTAAAGATGATCTGACCGTCAGATCTTCATGGACCATAGAATAGCCTATTTACTTAGAAAGTATGGCTCACCTAGGCATTGGATATGCTTGATATATAGCCAGGGGTCCCACCTGAGCTTATAGAAGTTGGTGAATGGATCAAATGTTGAGAGATCAAATCGTCCATGTGGACCCCATAATAATAACACTGTGATAATACACATCCAACATCCTGAATGTATGATAGATCACCTATTCCCTAACTCAACTATGGGTTCTCAATCCAACCACTGGGTTGGTAGAAATCCACCATTGGGGCTAGAAATAAATCTGTATGGCCCACCTAATCCTAGGATCTGCCTCATCCTCGGCCTAATGTCCTAATAGGACCCATAGAATCCGACGAACGGCCCAGATCCGTCAAGATCTGACTCGTGAGCCCCACCTAATGGGGCGTGTGTACACCATACACGTGCACCAGCTGTGCACTGAGCCATGGCACTCGGTGAGACATCTCTAACTTGTGCCTAGCCAAAAAAGGCAAAAAGCCTCCCCTGTTTTCCCACCTGTGGCATTTTTGAAAAAAAAAAAAAAAAAAAGGGAGCATCCGTTTGTTGTAAACATGGCCCACCATCGTACCCCACGTGCAAGATCCAAACCGACCATCTGATAGAGGGCCTATGTCCGAACAAACCCCACCCAGCTTCGGTCCTTAAAACACATGTGTATGCACACGATCCTGGGCGCAAACTAGCCCTACAACACAAAAATTTCTAAAAACAGAAACCTTCCATTTCTTCCTTTGTTTGCCAAATTGGCAATCCATGTGTAGTGTGCCTGGTGGGATCTGGATCGTCCAAGTAGAGAGATCTCAGCCATCCAATTTCCCAGGGTTTCCAGCAAAACCACGTCCAGTTTTGGCTTTTCCACCCACCGAATTTGGAGGTGGTTTTAGTTGGATCAAATCTAGACTATGCACTGTTGATCTAATGGCTCTGAATCGATAGGGTGAACCTTAAAATAAGAAAGGATCAGCAAAAAAGCTGGTCTCCTCTTCTCGTGGTTACCCCAGAAGAAAAAACGGCCGCAGCCTTTAAGTAGCAATCCCACCATGAAAACCTCCTTGGAGCTTCACTCCGACCATTTCCCGAGCTCCCATAGGCAGGATCATACCACCCAGGAGCTTCATTTTGGAGAAAAGCTCACCCGATGGAGATCTGCCATTTTCATTTGAGGCTTCTTCCCTGTTTAAGTTCAGTAGATCCACACCGAGTCTGCTAAGATCGAGCCACACTGGGGTCCTAGAAAGGAGAGGCAGGGAGAGAGAGGAAGGCAGGAGGAGAAAGAAGAATGCAGGAGAGGAAATCGGCAGCTGTTGCCGTTGCGCACCACACTGGTCTAACCCAAGCAGTATCCCTGACTCCCTGTGCACTCGCTGACGAGTTCGAGCTCTGCAGTTTGGGTACTGTTGTATAACTTCCAGCAGATGGAAGCCAAGAAGAAGGAAGTAAAGAAGGAACTCTCGGAGAAAGGGAAGGTTTGATCAGTGGTGCGGTTGAGTTCGGGGCGAGTCATTCCACAGTTGACTCGCTGCTGAGTCAGGGGATGGCCCAAACGAGCTGGGCAGAGTTGGGCTTGGGTTCAGGCCTGCTGGATATTCCAGTAGGGATGAAAGGGGGAAAAGAGAAACAAAAAGAAAAGAGAAGAAGAAAAAGAGTAGGCTTTTTTTTGTGGCTACTTAGTTGACTCAGTTGAACCCGAGTTGAGCCGTGTTGACAAGGTAAGACCACACTTTCTTCCTAAATTGAGATTGTTTCAATTGTCACTATTACTATTATTATCATTTTTAGGATTATTAAATTTAGATATGATTAATCATTAGTAAATTTTCCCATACAGATATTAGTTAATACATTATTAAAATATTAATATTTTGCCTTGTCACTTTTAAAATATTATTATTAACATTAGAACATACAATTTATTTCCATCAAATGACTATTAGTATCACATTGGCTAAATGTTAATTATATTATTAATATTAATAATTGTTTTGGAATTATTAATATTATTATTCATCGGGGGTTGTATTAGATAATTTAATATAATAGTAGCCATTGTTAATATTCCTAAAATTAATGACCGATTCACTTGAATAATTTTATTCAATTAATTTCTTCCATTGATAGTATCATAAATGGCCGCACAAAATAGGGTTCAAATCCCATAACCAAAAACTAAAAATCTAACCTAAGCTTAAACCCTATGGTGAAAACCCTAAGCCCTACACAAAACCCTGGACCTGGGTAATCCAACCGCTAGGTTAAGAACCTAAATAGTGTGTAAGCTTGGGTCTAATTGTACAACTTTGTAATTGATGGTAGGAATTGATTCCAAGGAAGCACTCACTTCTTAACAATGGTGTAGGCGATTCAAACATAAGGTGAGGACTCACCCTTTGAGCTTCCCACTTAATTTCATCAATCTGGTTATAGATGATGGCATGATTCCTCTGATTGAATTACTTACCTTACTATTGAATAAGCTAAATGGTTGTATTGGATGGTAGACATCTCTCTTTAATTATAACATGCATAAATGATTTAGTGATAGCGTGCTATCTTTAGTCGTACATTGTAAATTAACTGTATGTCTGTCATTTGCGATCGAGTGATGTAATGAATGAGACCTGTCATGAACTCATCATCTTGCGGTCCATATTTGACTTACACGACTTAGATCACGCATCCTTATATGTCTTGGACCGCATATTTACCCTACGTGGCTTGGATCGCTTATTTGCCCTTCATGGCTTGGATGGGTCGTTGGTGCCCTTTTGTGGCTTGATGATTATATTCGCATATCTTGTTGTTTCCTAGCCATCTTACGGTGTTCGGTCGTATTGTGATTTTCGGGTGGAGCGGGTGTTCGTTTGGCAATTTCCTAGCCATCTTGCTGTGTTCACGTATGATTTGATTTTCGGGTGGTCTAGAGTTTATATATTGTTTGTCTCTTCATCTTGCGGTGTTCAGTCGTACCATGATTTTGGGGTGGAGCAGGTGTTCGCTTAGCGATTTTCTAGCCATCTTGCGGTGTTCATGTATGATATGATTTTCGGGTGAAGTAGACGTCGATATGTTGTTCTCTCTTCATCTTTAGGTGTTTAGTCGTACTATGATTTTCGGGTTGAGCGGGTGTTCGCTTAGCAATTTTCTAGTCATCTTGCGGTGTTCACGTACGATATGATTTTCGGGTGAAGTAGACGTCGGTATGTTGTTCTCTCTTTATCTTGCAGTGTTCAGTCGTACTATGATTTTTGGGTGGAGCGGGTGTTCGCTTAGCGATTTCCTAGCCATCTTGCGGTGTTCACGTACAACTTGATTTTCGGATGAAGTAGAGGTTTAAAGCTTAATTTTCTAACCATTTTATGGAGTTTGTAAGGTTGATTATTTGATTATCTAGACATATTCTGTCACGCCCTAAACTCAGAAACCGGGCTCACAAAATTTCTGATCGCCGAATCCGGCGCCGATAGCCTCCATTGAACCCCATTCTTGGCTCCCGGCACCCATTTACCAGTTCCGATCCTGGGATGCTATAAGGAGGATTTTTAATCATCAATTTGAATCGTAATAAGCATAACCAAGCATAACCCACGAGCAATAACCACAAGAACACCATCACAAAATTCACTATGATCAAAAACTTTAGGTACAAGGCGTATAAAAGGGAAATATAATATACTGAAACAAAAACTCCGGAAGCTCAGCTGCACACTCCAACTGCGGCAAGACTACGGCTGCGTCCTGACGTCACCTACATGCATCAATCGTGTATAAGCTTATAGAAAGCTTAGAGGGCAGTGTAGGTGTGTGCACAATATAAGCGTGCTCAGAATGCAAGGTTAGAGTAAGGCAGAGACATGCTGATGAGTACATGAGTGTAATTAGTCATACCAAGGCTATGTGGTGCAAGATATGAATGCTATCGGCCATAACACGGCCATGCGATGCGAGATGCAACTCAAGCATGTCAATCCTCATCATATATCAGTACAGTTCTCATTCTGGATAATCACCAAGGTTTAGTACACTCCAATTGGCACTGCCGCTTTCCTAGCCACACAGTCCAAGTAAGCATAAGAAACCTCACTATCCTCCTGGTCAATAGTCTGTCAATACCTATCTGGCATGTCGATAGCGGACCCATTCACGAGCTGGTCAAACTCAGCCTAGTATTGCCCCCTACTCTCGGGTGAGTAAGGCTACACCATTTTTCAACCGACCACGACACAGTGGGAGACACGACCTCCTGGTATTAGGCCAACGTGCGCTCATATATCCACTCAGTCTTGACGTTGGAGTCATCCTCTAGTACCATCAGGTTCAGGGATTTTCACCTAGGGACATCTATGGCGCCCCAATGCTAGAATCAGTATTTTCGGTATCCAATACGACCATCCACGAAGTGTCTGTGGAGCCACGACCCTGATATCACTAGGGCGTACAAGGATCACGACACACAAATGCGATATGCATAAATCACATTGTCCAATCATACAACAATCCTGCGTATACCACGCGCTCATGTGGGTAATTCCGATCAGTGAGTCTCCTAAATAATCTGTCCAATGGCATATGTTATGATCAGTCACTACTCATACCAAGCATACATATGATGTGTATGACATGAGTCATGGAACTATACTAAGCATGTTATAAAATGATAAGCTATCAACAAGTATGGGCCTATTAATGGGCCCTAAGGAGAATTACAATGTGGACGTTTAACCAACATTGTACTTACAATGTGGGCGTCAAACCATCATTGCTCTTAAGACCTAGCCTGCCATAAACATCATTTCATAAACCATGATGAAATTACATTCAATGGGCTTGCGTACGTCCCAATGGGCCTCGACCCATGGGCCTCAAATACGTCTAATGGGCCATATCATGTGGGCCTCAACAACGTGCCATAAATGTGTCAAGATGGGCCTATTCATATGGGCCTTATATATATACCAAGGTGGGCCTCAATGGATGGCCACAAGTAAATCAAGATGGGCCTCCTCAAATGGGCCTCATGTATAAATGAATCTTATCAAAGGATCAATTGGACCACACTCCAAATACAGTGGTGGTAATGATTTCCACCAAAAATTTCTTTCAAGGCCCACCAAACATATATTTCTCCCATGTCAAAAAAGGATCTTCTAAAATGATTGGATGGTCTAGATGCAACACATGCATCATGGTATGGGTCCACTTGAACTCTAGATCTGATTCATTCATATTTTATCTTTATTATTATTATTATTATTATTATTATTATTATTTTGAACTCATGCCTAAAAATGAAATCCAAAATGGCTGGACAGGTTGGATGCAACACATGCATCATGGTAGGTCCCAAAAAGGTGGACCGTGAGGAGAGAACGCATACATCACAGTGGGTCCCACCCCGTCAGCACACACGCTCCATGCAAGCCACCTCCACCAGGGATCGATGCCAAGACCTCAAGTGTTAAAACGAGGTATCTCCACTCAGCCTGCCACTGAGCTATGATCTGGGTGTGGCCCACCACCACCGTCCCATGGTGTGGATGGTGTGGTTATACATGCATGTGGGTCCCACGTGGGGCCCACCATAACATTTGTTTTCCATCCAGCCCGTTGATAATGGTCACATGGAACTCTGGATGAAAGAAAAATAAGTTTCATATTGATCCAAACTTTCTGTGGACCCCAAAAGAGTTTCAAGGGTAAACGTTCAATCTCACTGTTTCCTATGGTGTGGGCCACCTGAGTTCCAATTAGAGCTGATATTTGGAGGGGGGCCCCACGTCCTAAGGAACTACGAGATCGACAGTGAGGATGATCCACATACATCATGGTGGGACCCACGGATGGGACCCGTGGGTCCCTGCCCGTTCACACCCGCCAGCGCACGCAGGCACTGCCTGCACTCTGACGACAGCAGCAGCAATGGCTGTTGCTGTTTTAGTTTTTTTTTTTTTTTGAAAATATCATTTTTTTGAGGTTTTTCTGGGCCCGCATCAACAAAATCCGAATCCGACCCAGCCATTGTTCCCCATGACTTAATACAAACCCATCAAGCCCAATATTCGATGAGTTTTGGTGTACAGAAACGTCGGGGCATATTTCAACGCTATAAATATTTTTTTTTAAAGGCTATGGCCCACTAGAAAGTCGAATTGATCTCATTTTTCATATCAACGCCTAAAATGAGCTTGAGAATAGAATGGACGGCGTGGATTAGACTTATACATAGAGGTGGGGCCTACAAGAGTTGCCCCTGCACTAAGCTTGTAAATCAAGCAAATATTTTTGTTTTTCCAAAACACGTCCAGGGAGTCCAATGTCCCTAGACGGTTTGCATAACACATACATTTGAGGCGGGCCCTTGCTAAGATGGGCCATCACATGGTGAGTGGTATGGGCACAACACATATACAAAGTGGGTCCCACCTACGGATGGCTTGGATAAAATACATGATTCATGGTGGGGTCCATCCAGGTGGGCCACAAGGCCATATCATCTCATACACACACAAAGAGAAAGAGAGAGGGAGAGAGAGAGAGAGAAAGATAAATGTGTGATGGAGGGACCCTGCCGCTATGGGCCCTCCATTGCATGATCTACAATATACATTAAGTGGGTCCTATTTCATATGGGCCCACCGATCAAAATCAACGGTGGAGATCCTTTCCCCACTGAAATGAATGGTCTAAATGACCATGTTATGCAAAGAAAGTAAACATCATGATGGGGTCCATGGAGAATGGCCCCATCATGGATTGATCTTGAAATCAAAGTGGGCCATTGGCCACTTTTAGGGTCCAAAATGAAATCCATATCATTGATTGGTAGGCCTCACTTGGCCCATCATTAAAACAAGAAATCTACACTTATAGAAGCACCCACCGTTCGATTTTCTTGGTCCGTTGGAAAGCCGACTTCCTTGTGCTTCACTTTGATGGAGGGAGATGAGAGATGAATGGCTTGGATAATAGGTTTTTGGGATGGAAAGTGGGCCACACAACTCACTTTCTCTTTTTCTCTCCTTGAAAAATTGTGGACGTGTGAAGCTTGTTGGTTGCTTGGAATTTATTTTTTTTAATTTGAGAAAGAGAGAGGTGTGATGGTTAAGAGAAGTGATGGGTGATGGATGTGAAGTGTACTTGACATGTATGGGTGTGTAAGAGAGAAGGTGAGAAAGAGTTAACTTGTGATGTTGCTTGACTTGTGGAGAAAGAAAGTATGGGTTGCTTTGTACTTGACATGAAGTGATTGATTGATTGATTTGATTGATTTGATTGATGGGACATATTGTACAGATTCTCTTGAGATTGCAAGTGGTGTTTCTTTGAAATAAACGCCGACCAACATCTCCTGGCCAGGGTATCAGATCGGTGTGCAATTCGCGGCGTTGGAACCGCGGCGACGGTGCGGTCGCTAAGATACAGGTTTCAGGTTGAGTCGAGTCAGGTATGCGAGACTCGGCTTAGGATTGCACGCAGATGTCGGATATGGGTCGAAGGTTGCCAGAATTTGACCGGAAGGACCGCAGAAGCCTACGGAATGGTACGGTCTAGGATACGGGTCTTACATATTCCCTCGCATTGCGATTGTTATTATATTTTTCTTGTGATGAGCTTATGTTGATTGGCTTAATTTTTCAGTATGTGAACTTAATTATAAATTTCCCTGTTTATTATATCTATCCTCATGACTTGCGATCTGTATTGGATTATGAATGATGAGTGTGCAATCTTGGAGGGTGCTCCTCACTGCGATAGTCATTGACGCTATCAAACTGTAACAGTTGATGCATGTGTAGAGTAAGTCGATACTGTTCACAAGATTGCTACAGGATTTCACATCCAAAGATTGTTATAATTTACTTTATTTTACATGTAATATTATTTCATTTTGTAATTGTATAAATGGGGGCATTGGTTTTTATAAGTCATTATGGGCAGCTTCTTGTATATTCCAAATGTAAATGAAAATTTTCTTTATGCTGATTTGTCCACTCTACGCGCTTTTGCTTACTCTGAATGAATGAAAAAAAATGTATGCTTGAATTTGACTATCCTTTAAGGTTAACACTCGAGTTTTTGGGAAACGGGTCATATACTCGGGTCCTAAAAACACGAGGCGTTACAACTACGGCTAACCCTGCACGTAAAACCTACCGACTTCACTGCCTCGGTAGCTTCATTAGTCCCCTGTGATGGATCACGTTTTGTGAACTCCCCGACTACAATAATTCCAACGAACTAATAAGAGTTACAGAGACCATTCACGTAAGATTCGACTCCAACTACTCAAGAGTCTAAAAAACTATGCCTGCTCCACTACTCAAGAGCTTAAACTATGTGTGAAAGTGTCCAGTCAAGTCTAGTTAAGTTAAGTCCAGTCAAGTCAAGTCATTTCTAGTCAAAGTATGTTCAATCAAAAGTATACTAGCTCCACTACTCAAGAGCTTAAACTATGTGTAGCATCAAAATGCTACAAATACATATATGATCATCTATTTTACTTAAGAGATGCTCAAATATGCAACTGCATGATATGATAAAATAAATCATGAAAATCTCAAACACTAATTAAACAACATATAGAAATGCATTTCTCTTGAATCAGGTTCAAATTACAGCAATAGCAAGTTTGTTCAAAATACTTGCTACTTTCTATTAAAAAGTTAAATTCTTCATGATTGACTACCAGTCTTCAATCATAATATGCTTATCCTTCCGAAGAGAGTAACAATGCCTTCCTGTATCTTGTTTTCCTGACAATGAAGGAAGGTTATCTCATAAAATCTGCAAAGGTGGAGGATGATGAAAATATGAAGAATTATCACTCTTTTGGACAATCTAAAAGTTCAAATATATTCTTTGGATTCTTCGAAGGAGCACCAAATGCTATCCATCATTCAAGGGTATCAGAAGGCTTCACTTCTAAATATTATCTTCTAAAGAAATCTTTATACAAAGTTGACCTGGAGAGGGAACATGATCTATTTCTTCAAAGTAATTTATGCCTTGGTCTTTCTGATAATTTCTTATGCGCGACGGAGGAATCTAAATGGCATAATCAACTAGGCAATAATCGTGCACTAAGTAATATTGATGAGCTCAGCAATGCATCCAACTATAAGAAGTATGAACTGGATAATTATAGGCAAGAATTATAAAGCATGATCCAGTATGAACGTTCAAAAGTTTCTTCCATAGCAAGGCCTAGTTATATGGTCCAATGTCATAACTTCTTATTATTCTAGTAATGATATTACAACTCTTTGGTATAGTCTAGTCAAATCCAAATTGACAAGTAAATCTGCTTAGATAATATGGTTCATGCCAAAATGAACTATCTTCCCTCAATGGAAGAGTACTAGACCTGATGGAGACAAGAAATGAATGTTCGCTAAAAGAGATAAAACCATCATCAGTCACTTCTATGACCTCCGAAAAGCTAGTAAATGGAAATTGAAAGTAGTATTCTCTATTTTTCTGGTGACCCAACCATTCAATATATTAATCATCTTTCTTAGTTGATAATGTTGGAGTGAAAGCCGATGAGGATTTAAATAGGCTCTTTTAGAATCAGCAAAGGTCGAAGGAAAATACACTCCTAGCCAGCCTATTAAGAAATGCTAAGGAGTACAAACTAGAAAAGACTCAGAGGTTGAGCCTTTAGAGCTAGAAATAACATTTCTCAAAGCACGATATAATGAGCAAAGAATGCAACAACTGTAATGCAAAACACGTTGACAAGCACAAAGATGGAATGATCAAACCATTATCATATTGCAAATATTGCAATAGTTCTAAAAGCTTTCAATATATTTTAAAATTATCGATACTTCATGAAACTAAATTAAAAATTTATGATATCTTGAGATACTAATTCCGATTAATTTGGCAGGAAAGATTATCATTCGAAATCCTAGATTATGCAGACTATGAATAAAGGAGACAATTAAAGAGATTGTTATAGAACAATTCCCTAGCCATGGAGTTCAAAGAAAGAGTCGCCGGAGTTAATCAAAGAGATTGTTGTAGCAAGAGTGGCATTGAAAGATAGTTTTCTGATCAAGTTACTCAAAGATGGAGTCGCCACAACTGTTACAGCGGCAAGTTTCGATGAAAAGAGAATTGTGTGAATAAGGGAGTTAAAACTGTGAAGGATGCAATTGTGGCCATGTTAATAGAAGGAGTTATATCTGATTGATCGATATGAAGACATAGTGCTTTCATTGCTGCCATTATCCTCCCTATTGAAATATTCATTTAGTGCTTTTGACTAGGGGCATTCAGTCTTTCATTAAGGCACGATCATTTAGTCTTCCATTCGAGCACGATCATTCAGTCTTCCGTTCAAGCGCAATCATTCAGTCTTCCAGTCGAACTTGACTGTTAAAAATCTTCTTTCAAGTGATCCTTCTCTGATGTGAAAGGATTTTTTTTGTAGAAAAAGATCGATCCTCCATTTGATTTCATAAAACAATCAAAGAAGGATCAAAGGAGCATCTGTTGGGGCACAAAAATATAGGAGTCCCTGGATTTCAGGGGACGAGAAGATACTCGACTCCCAAATTCTCGGGTGTCACTTATGCCTTACGAGGTTTCAAAATATGCATAACTTGTTTGTTTCATAAGCAATCAAGAAGTTTAGTGGACCATGCAACATAAATCAAGACCAATATAATAAGCTCATGTGTAACTAATATAGGATATATATATCTAGCAAAAGAGATAATGTAAATAAACATAAGGGACTGTGTCCTAAAAAATATATAATTCAAAATATGTACAAATCCCAACCTTAGGTCCCCATCGTAAGTCCTAAGGCAGTCTATGGGGATCCGCCGAAAGTCTGAAAAATAAGAGAGCTCCTCTTCCTCATCCACGCTTGCTCCATCAAGCACATTGAACTCTGTAATCCCTGCATCTTGGACATGTTCTAGTTGGTGTTTTAAAACACCGTCCTAGAGTGGGAGTGAGTATTTAACTCAGTGGTTCCATTATCAATAAGTTACGTATATTATCAAACACATGGACAAAGTTAGTGAAAAGTAATTATTTATAGAATCCTAACTACTCTTATTACTGCATATGCATGGTTTCATGATATCATGCATACCCTTACTTCCAACACTCACTCCAGCGATATCGTCTAACGATCGTAATGCCCAACACTCCCTCAATGCGACCTTGACTACCGAATCGCCAATCTAAACTTATGCAATGTGATTGTGAGATGTTAGCCGAGTATTTAATTAAGTCTGTTCATTCAATAAGATTAGGGATTCTGGAACACCTCCATTTATTAATAGCCTTATCTAGATCACTTAACCCAGGGCGGCCATAGTGGATCTGAGCCTGCGATCCATGATCCAAATTTAGGTATCATCCATCTGTTTTACAAATCAATAATTTTAAAGGTAAAGTATGATACCAAAAGGTATAAGGATCAACTCGGTATGGGTCGTCACCCAAACACCGAGTATGATCACTCAGTTCTAAGGTGCGGGCTTGTTATATAACCAAATCACCATAAGGAATGGCTCATCGCCCAATTCCATTCATGCACAAGTCGTTCGAATGGTAATCGGACATGGAACTATCGACTCGGTAATTGATGGGAGTCGTTTGAATAAGGATGTAACACATGTATCCTAAACCATACCGTTCCGTTGGCTTTCGCGATCTTACCGGTCAAATTCTGACAATCCTTGACCCGTATCTGACGTTTACGCACGATCCTAAGCCAGGTCCCACATACCGAAGTTGGCTCAAATCAGAACTTTTACCTTAGCGACCGCGCTGTCGTAACAATTCCAATGTCGTAATTTGCGCACCGATCCGATGCCCAGGCCAGGAAATGTGGGCCTGTGTTCATTTTGAAGAAACGCCGCACGTTGTGAATATCGAGGGAATCTCTACGATATGTCCCATCAATCAATGTCAAGTACAAGCCATACCCAAGTACAACAATCCATCCCTCCCTTTTCAAAAGTTAAGTCTCTCTCTCCCCTCACCATCCCTCTTTTACCCCATTTTCAACCACAATTATACCTCCCATCACCTTTTCCTTACAACCACCACATCACCCCATCCCTTAAGCCACTACTCCTCTTTCTCTCTCTCATTCCATCTCTTCACTCCCCAAGCAACACACCATCCCACGTCCAAACTCTATCCCTCCCAAACAACAAGTGTGGCCCACTTTCCCTACCCTCTCATCTCACATCTCGACCGTTCATTCATCATCTACCACCATCAAACTTGAAGGCAAGAAGCTAAGGAAGCTAGGGGAGCAAGTAGGAGGCCTAGAGGTGGGTGATCTTTGAATTTCCACCATTGATTTCATAATTAGGGGACCCACTTGTATGAGGGACCCAACTTGATGTATGTGTTGCAATCATATGAAGGACCCATAGTGGCATGGTCCCTCCATCTACACCTCTTATTTTTCTCTACTTCTCTTTCTCCTTCTCTCTCTTTTATGATGGGTGTGGCCCACTAGATCCACACCGATCATGGACCCACCAAGATGGATGTATTTTGGTGATGTCGTCCACTTGTTTTATCCAGGCCATCTAGTGGGCCTGAATGATGAAAAAGCACAAATATCATGTTGATTTAAATAGGTGGGCCACATGCAAGTGGGACCCACCATGATGAAGTATTTATCCATGCCGTCCAGCGTCCCTGGACGCTGGACTATGAATGGCTAACATGGAGTGCATGTACTAACATGGGCGTGTACTAACAGCTAACAAAAAAAAATTAAGTTTGGGGTGGGCTGCTCATGCAGGCCCCACCTTGATGTATGTATATAATCCACGCCGTCCATTTCACTTCTCAGCCCATTTTAGGCATTGAGCCAAAAGATGAGGCTGATCCGATAATCAAGCAGGCCTTACAATAGAAAATAGTAGTGTGTATGTTAAAACCCGCCTTAATGTTTTTATTTGCCAAAATATGATGTATATTGGGCTTGATGCATTTGTATTGAGCCACAGGGACCAATGGACGGGACGAATTTCCTTGATGCAGGCCCCACCTGTGAAAAACCATGGAAAAATGAAATTTTCAATATATATATATATATATATATATATATATATATACATACACAGGCAGTGCCTGCGCCTGATGGGCAGACGGATTGGGCTGGGCCACGGGTCCCAGCTGTGGACCCCACCATGATGTGTTTGAACATCAACACTGTACATTTTGATGAGCCCCTTCTAATCAGGGGCCACCCCAAAAATCAGCCATATCCGCTACTCAGGTGGCCCACATCATAGGAAACAGTGGTGATTGAACGACTGCCATTGAAACCCATTTGGTCATTGCAGAAGTTTTGGATCAAATATGAAATTTTTTTTCCTATTCATTCAGGTCTTATGACCTTATCAACAGTTTGGATTGCATACAAACATTACGGTGGGCCCCAGGTCCACGTCACCTCATCAACAAGTTGGGGGGAAAATAAATATTACGGTGGGCCCAGGTCGCGTGTGACCTTATCAATGGGTTGGATGGAAAATAAACATTATGGTGGGCCCCCATGAATGTGTGACCATGTCAACAGGCTGGATGGAAAATAAACATTATGGTGGGCCCCACATAGGACCCACTTATGTATGTATTGTAATCCACACCCTCCATTAGTGTGGGCCCCACCATGAGGTATGTACTTCATCTATGTCGTCCATCCCTATGGGACCCACCATGATGCATGTGTTGCACCCAGACCATCCGACCATTTTGAAAGCCAGTCTCACGGCTTGAGACTAAAAATGAGGCAGATCTTGGTATCAGGTGGACCACACTATAGTAAAGTGAGGATTGAACGGCTACCATTGAAATCCTTTAGGACCCTATGATCAAATTGGATGGGAAATAAATATTATGGCGGGCCTTGGGAATTCTAATGGTGGAAATCCTTATCACCACTTATATTTGGGTGTGGCCCATTTGATATTCACGTGGCCTATGTGGTGTGGCCCACTTACCATACTTATGGCCAATTATTGAGGCCCACCTTGATTTGTATGAGGCCCGTCATTGAGGCCGCCTTAATAAATATGAGGCCCATGTTATGAGGCCTATTATGATGTATGCAAGGCCCATGTGATTAGGCCCAACTTGATGTATTTGTGACCCGCCCACTGAGGCCCACTTTGATATATATGAGATCCATGGTATGAGGCCCATTTGACGTATTGGAGGCCCATAGATCGAGGCCCAATGAGATGTACATAAGGCCCATTGTAGTGTGATTCCACCATGGTTTATGTGTTGACCTTTATAGCGGGCTATGCTTTAGGAGCAATGATGGTTTGATGTCCACACTGTAAGGATAATGTTGGTTAAATTTCAGCATTATGACTCTCCCTAGGACCCCTTGATAAGCCCATACCTGTAATGTGTAGGCCGTCTGGGCCCATCTTCGTTCTAATCGGAGCCCATCACCACATAACTTGTGTAGTATAGGTTCATGATTCATTATCATACGCATCATATGTATGCCTGATATGAGGAGTGACTAATCATAGCATATACCTTCAGGAAGATTATTTATGGGCTCCCTGATAGGTGGAGTTGCCCCACATGAGAGTGCGGTACGCACAGAATTGTTGCATGTCTGGTAGGGAGATTCATGCACTTGCATTTGTGTGATTGTGATTATTGGATGCCCTAGCGACATCAGGGCCATGGCCTCCACAGACACATCGTGGGTGGTTGGATTGGATACCAGAAATACTGTTTCTAACATCGGGGCGCCATAGATGTCCCTTGGTGAAAATTTCTAAACCCGATGGTACCAAAGGATGACTCCAATGTCAAGACCAAGTGGATTCATGAGCTCAAGAGAGCTGAATACCAGGAGGCCGCGTCTCCCACTGTGTCGTGGTCGGTTGGAAAGGGGTGTGGCCTTACCCGCCCGAGCGTATGAGGCATTACTAGGCTGAGTTTGACCAGCTCGTGAATGGATCCGCTATCGATATGCTGGATAGGTATTGGCAGACTATTGGTCAAGCGGATAGTGAGGTTTCTTACGCTCACTTGGACTGTGCGGCTGGGAGAGTGACAATGCCATTTAGAGTGTACTAAACCCCGGTGATTATCAAGAATGAGAACTGTACTGATATTTGATGAGCTACATGTGGATTTGGATGAGGATTGGCATGCTTAGTTACATCTCACATCGCATGGCCTTGACATGGCCGATAATATTCATTTCTTGCACCGCATAGCCTTGGTACAGCTGATTGTATTCATTTACTCATCAGCATGTTTCCACATTACTCTGACCTTACATTCTGAGCACACTCATATTGCGCACACACTTACACCACCCTCTAAGCTTTATATAAGCTTATGCATGATTGATGCGTGTAGGTGACGCCAGGACGCAGTCGTAACATAGTAACAGCAGGAGAGTGCAGTTGAGCTTTTGGAGTTTCCGTTATTTGCATTATCATGTATTTTCCTCCATACGCATTGTACTCAAAGTTTTTTATTATAGTGGATTTTATGATGGTGTTCTTGTGGTTATTATTCGTGGATTATGCTTATGGTTATGCTCCTTACAAATCAAATTGATTTTAGAAATCCTCCTTGTAGCATCTCAGGATCGGAACCTGGCGTATTGGTGCCAAGAGTCGAGAATGGGGTACTACGGAGGCTGTCGGCGCCGGATTCGGCGATAGGGAACTTTGTGATCTCGGTATCCGAGTTCAAGGCGTGACAAAGGATCTATCACTTCGTATACTACTAGTCACTACGGGGAGGCTCCTCACCCCAGCGTACACCGACAACACGGACACAATATCCCATACCACCATGTTTGGCTCTCAAGTCTTAGTTGCTCTCTGGTTACTACAAGGAAGGCTCGTCACCCTAGCGTGGGCCGACAGCTCGGACACGGTGTTTCATACCACCATACCCGACCCATGAGTCTTGGCGATCGTATCATTAATGGTTAATAGTGACCTCTCAAAGGTATGAGGTGCTTCAGATTCAGGCAGGTGTGTACATACATGGTTAAAGAACATGAATGGCCAGTTAGTGAGCCAATTTGTCCCCTTTAGACGAACTACGAATTGTATGGCATTGGAAGTGATGTCCCGCATAGTCCTACTATAGCCGACTATCCGTAATTTGACTAATTGGGTCAAATTTTCCCATGGGGGCCCCTACCAAAGGAGCTGCCCAGGTGGGTTCTGGAATTTACTTGCCTATCCGAAAAGGGGGCGGGATATAAATGAATGATACTAAAGTAGATATCGGTCTACTTCAAGTTGTAAGGGATTTAGGCATACATAATAGTAAATTATAAACATGGAAATCATAATTCATCAAGGATTCTTAAATACATGGAAAATTTAAATAAACATGTAAACAAGCTCAATTTTAAAGAAACAAGCATGCATAGAATAAAATCAGTAATTAATCTTATGCATAAGGGACATGCAACGAAATTTTTCTATTTGTTTTAGAATTTGGGGAATGTGTCCTAATTTTATGCACATAAATAACAAGAATTAAGGCAATGTAAGGATCTTGGGCGATTCAGAGCCCAAGTTCCCTCCAAATCGGAAAACTTTCAAAACAACACTCTCATTCCACAGTTAACATAATGCAACTGACATGCAAGCAAATTCTACACTCATAATCACTAATTTCGGCCTAAATTTGATAAGCAGCCACCTACAGCTAATAGTTCGTACCTAGGGGTTGCCAAAGGCTCGCGGAGTGACTTTTAGGGTGTCGGACTCATAGGTTGACACTTTGGAGCTTGAGTCACATGGATTTATAGGTTAAGACACATGTATGTGGCTCATATTGCTGGAATTAGGGAGATGATATGGTGGTTACCTTTTTCGATCGCAGGAAATCCCCTCTCGTGGCGACGGAGATTCCGTTTCCGACGTGAGGTCGTGGTAGGAGAGGGAATCCTCTCAATTCCCACCGTTTGAGCTCACTCTCCCCTTCTACTCTCTCTCTCTCTCCCTTTCTCTCTCCTTTCCTGAAAAATTCATATGAGATGGTGGGAGAGGATTTTAAGAGCTTATATAGCCTGAAAGTTAACCCAATTAGCCCTAAGGAGGCTAGTCCTAATGCATATACCCTTAGTAGGTGCATTTCTGGTCCCTGGGGCTATCCTAGTGGCCCCCTGGCCCATCTGTGTTGTGTAATAAGTGTCCCATAGTCAGATGAAGGGTTGTCCCAAGTTTGATGGCAAACAGATGAGTTAATTGATCGTAAGGGCCCGATTTGTGATCGACGGTCACTGATGATTGATCGGGCCCACAATGATACGGATATGAGAAGGGAAATATCCCTGACTCATGGCCTGAGTTTGATTACAATTCAATAGTTGAAAAGTCTCAGCTCCACCATTTTAGTGGCGGGACCAACTCACTTAAGTTTTAGGTTTCAAGCCCGGGAAAGTCGCACCTTTCAAGCTCTATCTTCATGGTCCAAGTTGTGTTGTTTGGGGCATCATTTGGGTCCACCGCCCGCGATGGACTTCAAGTCCAGTGAGATGAACATTATTCTATAATTTTGAAACTAGTGGCCCGGTAAAGAGCGGTTTAGAGCTTATTCGGGCAATCGGTGCATTTCTGAAATAAATTGGGTAGGGAGATTTCTTGGACATAGTTGTTAGGGTATAAATTAACCAAGTTCATAGTGTGGCTTATTCAAAATTAGCAAAAATGATCATTTGGTCATGATCACTTTAGATCATTGGTTCTTAGGCTAAATGAGTGACAGGGTTAATTTGGTACATTAGTCAAGATCCGGGCCCTAGTTGACTCAATTTTCGGTAGATCTTTAATTTAGTTACGATTATCTTGATTAGTTAGCAATGGGTCAATTAGATTTTGAGCCTTAGATGAACAAATTATGGGGCTAAACTTGATGTTTAAGTGATCGGTCAGATTCATTAGTTTTCTACGGTTGATCAATCTTATTTGTATGATTCTTTATCAGTAACGGCCCTGTATAGGCTCACTTCGAGCGTCAAAGGTCACTAAGTGACGATGTGGCTAGTTTTATATATATATATATATATATATATATATATATATATATATATATATATATATATATATATATATATATAATTTTAAGGATTTTTGACAATCCAAAATAATAAAAATTTGAGATGTTACAATCTACCTCCCTTAAAAACAATTTCGTCCCCGAAATTGCCTAATGTAAATAGGTAAAGATATTTTAATTTCGTATGCCTAAGTTCTGTTGATTGTACATTCATATGCATGGTAAGGTGTAATTAAATATGCTAGTCTAGCTTACTACCCTCCTTAAAACTTTTCACCCTGACGATTTACTACAGTTTTTCAAAAGATTTGGATTCATAATAACGATTCCCTTCTATTTAAAGTAAAAATATATATTTTTAATGTTCAGCCAACATGGAGAGACGGTTGTAGTAGGGTTGAACTCGATACATCGATCATCTACCTGGCGAGGGTAGAAGTGTAACACCCCGTACTTTAAGTACTCGAGTGTTACCCGATAACCTAACTTATGGAACCGCTCATCTTCATTATAGCCCAAATCTGACGATTAGGAGTAACCTTCACCTATTGATCTAACCATCCATCCGTTAATTTACAAGCTGGACTGTCACGTCATCAGGTTCTGTGCTCATTGAGGCCCAAAGCATCAATACATCGTCCTTCAAGTCCACGACACTCAAAATGTTAAAATCCAACACCGACTATTATAATTAAATTATCTGACCACTAAACCTATTGTTAATCATCCTTTAAACAAGCCCACACTAAATCTACTATTAATCATCCTTTAAACAAGCCCATAAACTTTTCATTCGATATGGATCAAACTTGGAATAAATCTGATCACTGGGATATCAAAGATTAATTGTAAGCGCTCAAACCTGAGAGATATGGTCCATTTAAGTTATGGATTTGTCTCGTCATCAAATTAGTGAGTGATCATGAATTGTTTAGCCTAATGGATGGGTTAGATTCCTTGAGAGATCGTCGTGAACTCATAAGACCATTCTAGATTAGGTTTGGAAATTATCTAACCATCAATTTTATGAAGATTAACAAATTTAAGTAGATATAACCTCAAATTTCGTAATAAATCATAAAAATTTCATAATTATTCGGTGTGTCCCTATTACTCACATTATTCACCTTAAAATAGGGCCCTAGGTCTCAAAAATCTTTGAATACCAGATTGTTGAATCCATATGACCCTTAAAACTATATTGATAGGCACTCAAACCATAAATTTCGATTGATATAGCCCACCTAAAATTTAGATTTTCCTGATATTGAGTCAGAGGTCCCTACCAAGTTCCCTAAAGTGAATGAACGGAGTAGATTTCCCAGAAACATCCATGTGTGCCCCACATTTAGGGGTGCGTGTGCACAAAACCTGCATAGCCGCGGTGCACAGGACCTCCATGCCTCATCAAAGTGGGTTGACCCAAGCTCAAAGGAGAAATTCTCCTTCTCTCCTTCCTAATTTCCCACTGAACCGCGTTTAAAATGGAACGAGCTCCGTTCGAGCGAGCTTGACCCACCAACACTTCGCGTCGGGACAATCGGAACCGTCCATCGTGATAAACAGATGAATCTAACCAAGATCATTGGCATTTTCCACACGAGTTTCACACACACGGGTGAACAACCTCATCTGCAAACGGTACCTCGTGTGCACAATTTTGCTAAAAATGGAACTCCATTCCTCCCTGCTGCACTGGAAAGTGTAAAGCGCTTACAACCCTGGGCATTGGATGAAAATCATCCCAACCATCTGCTCTAGGGCGTCCAGCTAAGAGAGGAAGAGACACGTGCGAGAGGGAATATTCCCGTTTTTGGCGCTGGTACGATCACAGCCCTTTCGTTGTTGAGTATTCCTCGAATCAATCTAGGCCATCCATTCATAGGCTTTTATGCATAGGAAAACCCTAATTCCAAGAGAAAAACCACAGCCACAATAGGTTCTTCCCAATTTTTCCAAAAATGGAGCCGAGAGCTTCCAAGCTCTAACCCACTAGGAAATCTTCACTTAACCTTCGAAATCCTTCTTCCCCGAGCTCCCAGGGACATATACAAACAGTCCAATGTAGAGGTTTTAAAGAAAGAAAGCTCCATTTGCAATCCGCCATTAGAGCCGAGCTTCTTCTTTCCATCCAAACTGCACTGAGTCACCTCGATTCGGGGAGAGAGTTGGTTGAGTTGGAGCTGCTCTTGCTGGCCATAATTGAAAGAATGAGAGAAAATAAAAAAAAAAATAAAGAAGAAAGAGTCAGGAGAGATTGGGAGAGGGAGTTTCTGTCGAGTCAAGATGACCTGAATCGCTGGGCTCAGTTGGTCTTCAAGGCTGAGCTGTTGTCCCAGTGAGTCCGCTCGAGCTCCACCAAAGTATAGGCATTGCTAGACCTATTTAAGAAAGAAAGGAAGAAGGGAGAGAAAGAAGGAGAAAGATAGAGGAAGAGGGAGAGAATCGGGCTGGTGACTGTTGCACCAGTCTGACTCAGCTGAGTCAAGCATGACTTAGCCTCAGTTATGGCCCAGAGTTACTGGACCAGTTTGGGTCTAGTTTCCTTGAGGGTCCATTTGCGGAGAATGAGGAGTGGAAGAAGTAGAAGCGAAAGGAATGAGGAAGAAGAAAGTGAAAAGGTTGGAAAGAGAAGAAGAGTCAATCGAATTAACTCAGTGAGTCGACTCATTACTCACCAATGAGTCGGGCTAGGCATGGGTCGAGTTTCAATTTAGTTTGGGCTGCGTGTTAACAGCAAAAGCCAAAAATTTAGCCACAATGGAAGTTAGCCAAGCTTGAATTGAATCCAAGTCAAAGTGAGTTAAAGCCAGGTTGGAGAATTCAACTCGTTTGATTAAAAGTCAAGTCGCACCATGACTCACCCAAGTAAGTTGATTTTAGAGATTAGCTTAAATTTCAATATAGTAATCATTTAGCTATGCTATTCGTATATTGGAATTCGAAGCACCTCCGTTAAGTCACAGCTTATTACTCAAATCCTACACCATCTAATCCTTAGCATTGATCGTAGGGAATGATGTTGCAAACTGGTTTTACTAATAGTTTAAAGTGTGGATTGGATTCATGAACATGGGAAAACGATTCCAACAACATAGGAAGCCAATGCGACCCTTGAAAGGTGAGGATCACCCTTTAAGCTTTGTTACATCATGATAGTTAGAATTGTTCATTTATATTTTTTGACTACTTAATATAGCATTAAGAGGAAATGATGATAAATGTTAGTCGTTACATGTTTAATTATTTACAAATTATTGATGATGGGACTTTAATTCAATTATGTGAACATGTTATGGATCAAACTTGCCTTTGTTTATGTTAAGATGAACATTTTAAATGTATGTGCTATTCAGATTGGACGTGGCTTATTTTACCACTTGTGATTACCTTATGGTGTTTTTAAGGGTCCTCGAACTAGGGGTCATTTATCCTGATAAGATTAAATAGAATGTTTGTTGTGGAATTACCATCGCGTGGATCACTGGTGCCTTTATGGCTTTTTAAGATAACCATTTTTATCGTATCCTTGAATGGACTATTTGTCTTTTGTGGCTTTTATGGATTAATGTCGTATAACCCCACGATGTTAAGTTTCACTTGTAGAACTATAATTGACCACTAGTTGAGGAGATTACCTTTAAACATCTTATTTGTTAGTCTCATGAGCCAGAGATGGTGGAATGGGACACTATGTCTGAGTTGTTGGCCTATGTTGGGTGACAAACCCCCCATAGTAACCTTTGAGCTTTCTTAAAATGATTGTTTGAAATTAAAATAATAATGGTTGGGTTAATCATACATTTTCATGGCATATTACATGGTCTTTTTCAAGTGGTTAGTTCTTCTTAAGCGTACCTTTGTGTACTTTTTTGAGTGACTAATTCTCCTTAGGCGATTTATATTACATGATCTTTTCTGGGTGGTTAGTTCTCCTTGGACATACCTTTATATACTTTTTTGGATGACTAGTCCTTCTTGGGTAATCTATATATTATTATGGTCTTTTCTGGGTGGTTAGTTCTCTTTGGGCGTACCTTTATATGCTTTTCAAGGTGACTAGTTCTCCTTGGGCGATCTATATTACATGGTCTTTTTCGAGTGGTTAGTTCTCTTTGGGCATACCTTTATGAACTTTTTCGGGTGACTAACTCTCCTTGGATGATCTATATTATATGATCTTTTCCGGGTAGCTAGTTCTCTTTAGACATACCTTTAAGTACTTTTCCAAGTGGCTAGTTTTCCTTAGGCAACTTTTTACTAGCTGGATGTGCATCCCCAGGTTTGTGAGCATGTGCATGTATTCATGTATTTAAACAAGATTATCTTGTATAATTTAGTTAATGAATGCGAATCTGATGAACCTTATCTGATTTCCATGATAATCAATGTGTAATATTTATTATACAGTCTCTAATAATTACACTTAATTATCTTGATGATACGATAAATCTTGAGGGTTATACTTCACTTGATAGCCATTGACGCTATCGAACTGTATTCAGTGTGCAGGAGACATAGATAATGCATATACTGGTGTTAATGTGGATTAGGAGGAGCCAGAGGACCTTATGACTCTCTTTCCTGATTTCATTTCATTTTAATTTGTACTATCATGTTTTGTAATAAGTTGAGACATTAGTTTGTATAAGTTCTTGGGTAGCCATTCAATTATTTAATTATGTATATTTGGACTCCCTCCTATACTTCATTTGCTCATATTCCGCTAATTTATTAACTCTGATAAAAAGAAAAAAATGTACGTGAAAATTTGGGATATTTTAAAGGTTAACACTCGGGTTTTTGGAAAATGAGTAGTATACTTGGGTTTCGGGAATTGGGATGTTACAAGAAAGCTCATTGTATCCATTTCTAGTTCTAATGGATCCTGTTCTTCTACTCGGTCAAAGCAATGAATCCGTTGGTAGTCACCTAGGATTGAGAATTGGGTCAAGCCGTGAATACTTCATAGTGTATGGTCTTATAATTCTGTAGTCCGATCAACATAAATGTTTAGGGAATATCACCCATCATTGAAAAGTTCAAATCTCCTATTTATAAGGTTGTCCTTTGGGTCTTGGTCAAAGAGAGTTCTCATTTTAATTTATGTCCAAATTAGGGATTAATAAATCTCTCGATATGCCTATGGTTAAAGATCATCCTAGAAAGGTTTCTAATGGTCTAAAATTCTATATGTATATTGCCATTTCGATCTTATGGCTAGTGGGCTAAGAGAAAACTACACTTCGGTTTCATTAATCTCAAGAGGGAAGGAATAATCGAACGTTCTATAGTATTCTACAGGTTTGGAGTGCTGATAATTCTAATAAAGACGTAGAAAAGGAAAGATGAAGAATGTCATCTTCTCAATATTATTAGAACCTTGAGTCCATAAAAGAATAAGAAAACTTAAAATAATTTATTGTAGTCCGCCTCTAATATGAGCTTACAGAGTATTAAACTATGAAATTCAATCTCACTCAAGGGTCCTAATTTAATTGCACCAAAAATAACTTAAATTATAAAAAAATATATAATCAAATTTAATCACACGATGATTCTTAGTATAATTACAAATAATTTCTAAATAGACACCAAATACTAAACTTTAATATGAAAAGATATGACTAGTCAATTGGCTACTCGAAGTTGCAAAAATTTTCTGTTTTAACCCTTCTGTTATTTGTAATATATTTGTAACTTTTAGTTACTAAATTATTTTTATAATTTTACTAGTAATCACTATTAATCTTACTTTTATTTCACAAAATTTCATTTCATTTTAAGTTCCATAAAAATCATAAAAATTTTACAAGTATCGGTTATCCAAAACTAATGATTTTCTATATATTCCATAATATCTTTATTCCTTGTAATATTTTCTATATTTTTATTTAGTGAAATATTTTTTAAATTTTTATAGTGGTTTATCATTAAGTTTAAAGTCATCCCACAAATTTCAATTCATTTGGAGCTGTAGAAAAATTATTAAAATTCAAGAAGTAACAACTATCCAAGACTAATGATTTTTGGATAGTTATCAAAACATCCTAAAATTAAATATATTTTAATTTATTTTTATAAAAAACTATACTTATTAAGCTTCAATTTAGCTTTTGAATCACCTAAATCGGAGTTATATTGAAGGAGATATGAATTTTTGAAGTTCACCCAAAATCTGAATTTTTCTGAAAAAAAATCTGACGGTGGCCCGCCAATCTGGCGGTGGCTCCGCCACCCCCTGTGGTTGTCGGAGGTGGCCCTGCCACCCGCTGTAGTATCTAGCGGTGGCTTCACTACTCTTTGTTGGAAAATGGCATATCTCGCAAACCAGAATGAGTTATTCGATGTGCCATATATGATTTTGGGGTAGGAGGAGCCACTTTATCCAAAAAAAAACTAGGTTGTTTTGTGAGATTCTATTAATTTAATGGTCTAAAATATATTTTATTTACATTTTTACTATTTATAGTAAATTTTAGTTTAATTATAGCTATTCATCCCTTGAGCTTTAGGAGTTGTGTCCAACATGAAAAGTTTTTAGAAAAATTAGAAGAATAAAGTGGTGGAATGTGAGAATTTGGTAGCCTTGAGGAAAATGGTTTTAGGTAATAAGGGACAAGGTAAGAGGATGGTGTTTGGAATGGGTTTTTTATAGTAAGAGGACCTAGAGATGAAGGAAATGAAGGAAAGGAAGGCTTTAGGTGTTTAGAAATGGGGGATCTAAAAGAAGATGGGTTATGGGTCTTGGGGAAAAGGTTTTGTATCGAAAAGGGGTAGGGATGGAAGGTTTTCGGGGTTGTTGGGAAGGATAGCTTGAGGAATTTCAAATTGGGTACTTGCTTAGGGTGGAATTGGGTTAGAAAGGGAGGTTTAGGATTTTAGGTGTTAGAAGGGGAAGAAAAGGGAGGCCCACTCGAGGTGAGTGACGGCGGCAGCCCATTCTGGCTTAAGGGGCCATTCGTTTGATGGTCCAGGTAGACTAAAAGTCCTTCAATCTCAGGGCAGAGATGATCTGGCTCGTCAGAATTGAAACGGACGTATGCCATATATTGGAGTGGGTTATCAGATGTGTGATATATGAATTTGGGGTAAGGTGAGCTATCTCAGTCACCTGACTCTTCTATGTCGGTAGGGATGCTAAGAATTCTTTTGCATTCCTGACTAAGTGTGATTTGCATCATCCATTAGCACCCTAAGCCTTGTCCTTAGTGTTACCCCCACCGTTCCTTCTACCTTAAATCCTCTCTAAATCTAAATCCTAAACTAAGATCACGGCGTTCCAAATTGCTAGAGGGTTTGATCCTAGGGTCCATATATATCACTAGGTTCGAACGTTCCCACCTAAGTCAAGAATTTGCGTTATGACAGGACCACTGCCCACGGCCCAACGTAACCCCGAGCCATGCTCTGATATCACCTGTAATGCCTTGGATTTCAGGGGATGAGAAGATACTTAACTCTCAAATTCCCAGGTGCTACTTATGCCTTACGGGGTTTTAAAATATGCATAACTTGTTTGTTTCATAAGCAATGGAGAAGTTTAGTGGACTATGCAGCATAAATCAAGACCAATATAATAAGCTCATGTGCAACAAATATACGATACATATCTAGCAAAAGAGATAATGTAAATAAACATAAGATACCGTGTCCCATAAAATATATAATCCAAAAGATATACAAATCTCTGCCCTAGGGCCCATCAAAATTCCTAAGGCAATCTACGGGGATCTATCGAAAGTCTAAAAATTAGAGAGCTCCTCTTCCTCATCCACACTTACTCCATCAAGTGCATCAAACTCTGTAATCCCTGCATCTAGGATATGTTCTGGTTGGTATTTTAAAACACCGTCCCAGAGTAGGAGTGAGTAGATAACTTAGTGGTTTCATTATCAATAAGTTACATATATTATCAAACACATGGACAAAGTTAGTGAAAAATAATCATTCATAGAATCCTAACTACTCTTATTAATGCATATGCATAGTTTCATGATATGATGCATGCCCCCTTACTTCTAACACTCCCTCAAACGACACCATCTAATGATCGCAATGCCCAACACTCCCTTAATGTGACATCGACTTCCGAATCGCCAATCCTAACTAATGCATATATCTCACAAATCAATAATTTCAAAGGTAAGGCATGATACCCAAAGGTATGAGGATCAACTCGGTATCGGTCGTCACCCAAATACTGACTATGATCACTCAGTTCCGAGGTGTGGACTTGTTAGATAACCAAATCACCATAAGGAATGGCTCATCACCCAATTCCATTCATACCCGGGTCATTCGAATGGTAAACTGGCACGTAACCATCAGCCGGGTAATTTAACGGGGGCCGTTCAAACAAGGACCTATCACCTCCTATGCTCGTTGGTCACTACGGGAAGGTTTGTCACCCCAGCGTAAGCCGACAACATGGACACAGTGTCCCATACTACTATACTCGGCTCCTAAGTCTTAGTTACTTACTAGTCAATACGGGAAGACTCGTCACCCCAGGGTAAGCCGATAGCTCAAACACGGTGTCCCATACCACCATGTCTAGCTCATGAGTCTTGGGGATCCTATCATTAACGGTTAATAATAACCTCTCAAAGGTATGGGGTGCTTTAAATTCAGGCAGGCATGTACATACATGGTTAACAAATATAGATGGCCAGCTGGTGAGCCAATTTGTCCCCTCTAACCGAACTACGAATCGTACGACATTGGGAGCGACGTCCCGCGTAGTCTGACTACAGCCGACTATCCGTAATTCAACTAATTAGTTCAAATTTGCCCATGGGAGGCCCTACCAGAGGGACTGCCTAAGTGGGTTTTGAAATTTGCTGGCCGATCCTGTAAAGGGGCAGGGTATAAATGAATGATATTAAAGTAAATGTCGATCTACTTCTAATTATGAGGGATTTAGGCATACATATCAGTAAATTGTAGAAATAGAAGTCATGATTCATCAAGGATTCTTAAATACATGGAAATTTTAAATAAACATGTAAACAAGCTCAATTTCAAAGAAACAATCATGCATTATAACATCCCAGATTTTTTTCAACTTGGCAATAGACGTCCTTGGGCAATGGGTCTATCATAATACCTTATCAACTTCTCAAAACTCAATCCTAATGTCTCAAATCCCCTTTTCAACCCATCTCCTTCAAAAATCTCACCTTTCACTACCTTATTCTTCAAATGTTTTTAATTACTTTTATATTAGACATAAATCCTAAAGATCAAAGGATGAATAACTATAATTAAACTAAAATTTACTATAAATAGTAAATATATAAATAAAAAGGGTTTTTGACTATTAACCATTTGGAATATCATAAAATAACTAGGTTATTTGGATATCTTAGCTTCTTCTACCCCAAAATCATATATTACATGCCAAATAACTCATTCCATTTTAGAAGATACACTCATTTCAAAAACTGGGTGGCAGAAACACCACCAGGACTACCAAACGGCCGTGGCCGCACCGCCGGTGCACCGAATTTCAGTGGACCCTCGCTTAAATTTTTTGCATTTTCAAGCTGACTTCAAAAAGTCATATCTCCCTCAATATAATTCTGATTTAGGTGATTCAAAATTCAGATTAAAGCTTGATAAGTCTAGTTTCATATAAAATTAAGTAAAAATAAAAATAAAAATTTTAATATAGTTAAATCTAGAATGGTGTGACAACTATCCAAAAATTATTAGTTCGGACAGCTGCTACTTCCAGAATTTTTTAAATTTTTCTAGAACATGAAATTTAATGAAATTTGGTGGAGATAAAGTATACTTGATGATGAACTACTAAAAAAATAATTAAAATAATATATTAACTAAAAGTGCCAAAAAAAAGACATAAAACTACTCGAGGACCGTATCCCATCATAATTTAGGCGAAAATTAGTTAAGTACTAAACTGGATAATTGGTGGATTAAACATGAACCACCATTTTCACAAACGGCAAGACCCAAAACCATTAATACCACTGATGCAACGTCCCTTAAAGACATAGGAGAAATCCCAAGAGCCTGTCACTCTCGGGAGCACATTGAAATTCCGTATCGGACGTGTATCGCACGTCGAGAGTCCAATGACCACGAAACTATAGGATTATGTCCATCCTACTGGGCTTGATAACCATCACGGGAATCAAGCCCAGATAGTATTCAGAAACACATAACTTGAGCCCTGAGCAAAGTGTGTGAAAAACGCAAATATCTTTAGAAAATGTAATACAACTTAAGTGAATTGGGCCTTTCGCTCACACGCGAAATTGAGGATTTCAGACCGTCAGTTTCTGACCAAACTTCACCCAGGGAAAAAGAAAATTTATCTTCTTATATCCGTATACATATGGCCCCGATCGAGTAAGCATAACTATTGATTTAACACGAGTCTTCCACGGTCGATTGGCCTAACCAATCGCACCGGAATCACATCCTGGCCTAGATCCATTGTCAGGGAACTTACCCTATGACGTATGTGAGTTGTGGACCTCCCTATGGGCCCTGTTTGTCAAAAACAGTCGCTCTTTGGATAGAAACCAAGTATACCATGGCCCTGGGGCCATTTGCATTAGTTCTGGGCCTATATAAAGCCTTAAAACCATCACATCTCTCCCTCATACGAATTTTCTAAAAACCCTAAGGGAGAGAGAGAGAGAGAGAGAGAGAGAGAGAGAGAGAGAGAGAGAGAAAAGGAGAGAAAAGAGGAAAGAAGGAAGAAGGATTCTTGGTGATTGTTGTAGGGATTCTCTCCCACTGCTTCATGCACCAGATCACCTCCCCATTTCGCCACAAGATCTGTCTCAACTACGATTTGGGTAAGAAACCCTGACCCTAATCTTGATTTAGAAATTCAGATAGAATAATCAGCAAACTAGCTAACCTATTTCGTGATTTAGGTACCCGTCATCCCATTTTCAGGAACATAGTGTTCGAACCGAGTCTGAATTGAGTATTCCGATGAAAGGCATGAACTGTAAACGTTTACGTTATGGTTGTCAGTGCTTTCAATGTCAGCAATGATTTATGTCTGACTTAATTGCTACCATATGATCGCAATTATGCTATTTTCGATATAATATACATGTATGAACTATATAGAATAAAATATGCATTCCATGTGTATGTTAAAATGTTTGAATGAATATGTAAATATGATTTATGCTTTTCATGTCTACAAATCTAGGATTCGTCATTGTAATATGCATGCTAACCTCTCTGCATAAGGATTTACTAAAATAAGTATTATAACTAACCAAGTTTATATATTGGGTAAAGGGTAACCTATGTGTTTGCTAAATTGTTTAAATGAGAAATTATGATGATTTGTATTTATTAAGTATTTATTATGAGTATTAAGAATAGGATTCTCAATCACTTTATGCATATGTCTAGTTTCCTTCATGTAATGTTAATTGCATCTACGCGATTTATGATAAAATGCAAGTGTTAGGTATATACTTAATGTGTATGATGAAATGCTAAAATTAGAGACTAGTTTGGATTGATTACCAAATGCTGGATTGATTATCACATGTATTTAATTGTTTTATCTGAGTAAGATTGGGGCTACAACCTAGCCCAAGTAATCGGTAACAATTCCTATCTGGGTAACCGAACTAGTCTCGCCACATTGGATACGTTCAATGAATTCGGGTCGTATGACGATTGTCGAAAGTGGTTAGGCCACAAGGGGTGCTCATGCGCTCCATGTCGATCAAGTCTGTATGTGCACGTACCAATCGAACTTACCAAACAAACTGATTGGCCTATTGTAAGTTTACCATGTATGGACATCACTGCTTAAATCTAGGGTAACACTTACTAGTGTAAAAGCCCGTTTCAACTATGATACCACGATCCGCTAAGACTCATGAGCCAGCATAGTGGTATGGGACACCGTGGTCGAGCTGTTGACCTACGCTAGGGTGACGAGCCTCTCCGTAGTGACCAGTGAGCAACCCAGACTCATGAGCCGAGCAAGGTGGTATGGGACACCGTGTTTGATCTGTCAGCCTACGTTAAGGTGACGAGCCCCTCGTAGTGTTCATGAGTATAACTTGCCTATCGTATGTGATTAACTAGGATTGACGACCCTAGATGTAACGCCCCGAACTTTTCGATACTCGGGCATCGAAAGTTCTTAAGCATTACCATAAGATTCAACGTAGCATATAGATGTGTACGAGACCACTCCAACTATTTTAGCCTTACATCCTTGCCTTGACACTAACTTAACCATTGGGGATGATCTACATTCATAGATTAAGCCATCTGACTGTTGAATTTCAAGACAAGACCATCCATCACATGATTGGACATAAGTACTTCCCCTGGAATAAAACGACGAATAAACTCCCAATCCATAATGATTGAGATATACATTCTTTTGTAAGAATTGTTTAGAAACATGCGTATAACCATGTGGAGCCATTGAATTTCTCAAAACTCACATATCAGTAATAATTACGAAAATGCCATTAACCTAGACTCCTGAATTCTAGATTACATGGTTCCCACAATCCATTCCATGTGAAATTTTCATACCAGCCCTAATTATCATAAACTAACCATACACGTCGAATTTCAGCCCTTAGATCGTAGTAAATTAGCTACTTGACCTTTACATCCGTTTGTACACTTATTAGATCAAAATTCTGATCCGTTCATCTTGTTCATCCCATATGAATATGCTTAAGCCACCATTAGAATTGCAATCTAAGGAGCTTATATATATGAACAAGTCACTCAAATCTAGCGGTATACATGTTCTACCCCTAATCACTCTAGAAACCCACCTTGTGTTCGTTCGTTTACTAAACTGACCGTATATGTGCTTGCATACACTGTTAGAGTACCAACCATCTAGTTTTCACATTTTTAGCATGTCATCTAACTGGTCATTACGTTTGGAATCCCCCAAACGAGCCATCAGAATATTAGGATAATTCAATTATTTCGAAGATCTCAGGTTATATGTCCAAACCACCGGGTAATATTTCAACTAGATGTGTGAAACCTCAGTTCTGAAGTACAGAGTATGTTAGCCACTAAAGGAGCATCTTGGACATCCTTGGGAGATCGGGGCCCAAACTTGAACCATAGAAAGAGTATGAAAAATGAAGAATACTCGCCAAATCTCAGGGCATTTGGATGATACACTTTGATATAACGGACGTTAGAAGATATTGGAGTAGTAGATGGAAAATTTTTAATTTAGGATGCAACATGCATGGCACTATTCAACTATGGGTTAACGGCTAACATTATTCTAAGTGTTATCTCATCATGCGGTTCGCTCGATTAATGGAATTACTTTATTTTTGACCTCGTGTCCTAAAATTACGTAACAAACTGGATAGACGGATCAGATCTCGGAAAGAAACGTTTATGTGGGCCCAACTTAATGCCACAATCAATCACGTAACTTTTGTTATGTGGTTCTGGGGATGTTTAACCGATGGAAAGCACCAACTTGCCACTTGTGTTATGGCCCACCAAAGATGTGGATTTGCCCAATATTTTGGCCCATGGCCTAACATGGCCCTACAAAACTAATGAGCGGAGTGGATTTCTCGAAAAATAGTCATAGTGGACCCCACTGGTCCACCACAACCAAACCGCCTGACATGCCAAGCACTCAATCCCGAGCTCCGTGGGATTCTTTCATCATGCACACAGCGAGACATTGTCACTGTGGATCAATGTGGCCCACGTCTGTGATTGGACAGACCGATCCGAGCTGTCCATCATGTCCAGTGGACGGATCCGACCACACAATAGGTAGTTCGCATCTAGATGAGCCCTCACATGTGCACGAACCGTCCGCAGATGGACCCGTTCTGAGGCCCTGGTTCGCAATTCTGTTTCCACGCATTGGTGATTCAAACCGACACCGTCCGGAGACTCGGTGGGGCCACGGCTAAAAGGATGAAACAAATCTGAACCGTTGGTCGTACTGAGAGCTACGGCTAGACCCCATATAGAGGAAATCTATCCAAAATATCCCGCACGTCCCGATCAAACAGCAACCAATCGCTGCTACCACGATTGGATCCTGATGCGCAACAAATCACGCAGATGCTTCTAGATTACGCAAGGCAGCGTAGAAATGACGAAAGGCATCTGGAAGTTTCCCTCCCAGCTTATAAAAGGACTACCATCCGACCCTAAGAGAGAAATAAGGAAAGAAAGAAAGAAAGAGAAAGAAGGACAGCCTTGCTGGACGTGGTAGCAGCAAGAAAGGGGAAGAGAAGAAGAAAAGGAAGGAAAAGAAAGGAAAGAAACGAAGGGATCAGCAACACCATACACCCTACAATGGACAACCCGCTTATTCTCCAAACCCAACTAAACACAAGATAGGCCCCACGTCCGATCCTTCCACTCCTTCTAGACTCTTTCCTTTCCCTCCATTCCAAACAATCCAGCCTTGGATGGACCCAACCAGAAAATCTGGCCGCAGAACATAAAGTGAATCCAACAAATCCCTATCTTGCATCTTGACTTAAAGAAAATTCTAATCATGTTGACTTGCAATATAGTGGCTTAACTTAATGCATTGTATTAATATATGCTAGAATTGAAACAGGAGATGCTATAATTGAAACAGGAGGACACAACGTTAGAGGAAAATGAGATTTGAAAGGTGAGGGTTTTATCTTTTAAGCTTACACTAATTTAGGTTACTATATTTATCTTTTCTTTCCATGCCTTTTATGATATGAATTATCTTGCCTTTTCATACTTTTGATGATGAGAGTTATCATACCTTTTCATACCTTTAATGATGTGATTTATCTTGCCTTCCATGTTTATATTTTTCTGGGAGTTATTCTATCAATTGATTCCATTATTATCATTACTATTATTGGCCCTTTGGGTTTATGACATGATGTCAATTATAAAGAATTTCTCTGAATTTATGTGAGGCCATGGATACATGTCTTGCCCCTGCCTTATCAAATTTATTGAGATGGCTCTGCTACTCGTCCCTTTATTTAAGTTAGCTCTTCCACTTGTCTCTTTATTTGAGTTGGTTCTACCACTTGCCCTTCCTTTTATGTTGGCCATTGCTACTTTTTTTGAGTTAACCATCGTCACTCTTCTCTTTATTATGTTGGCCTCGTGCCATATATTTTTAAGGCTTGGTCATCTGTTTTGCTATTCTAGAACCTCCATGAATCAGATGATATCCTTCATGATTCGGTTTATATTTTCTTGATGGAAGTATTATGTTGGGAATCCCTCCTCTAGCGATCGATTAAATATCGTGGACGTAATACGCTTTCGGTAGTGGCCCTGGGGTGATACGTAATTCCATGATCTTAGGTGAGAGTGCAACAGCTGGAGTGTGTAAATCGTTCTATATGCGTGACACATCAGTTTGGGGAACTGGATGTTGCTTAGTCGCTCCTTTTTCAATTTTTAGGGAACTGGATGTCGCTTAGTCGCTCCTTTTTCGATTTTTGGGGAACTGGATGTCGCTTAGTCGCTTCTTTTCCAATTTTTCTTGGGGAACTGGATGTCACTTTAGTCGCTTCTTTTCCAATTTTTAGGGGTTAGTTGTCGCTTTAGTCGCTCTAATTCGGTTGCGAGATTCACTTGGTCATGTGTGGTGTTTGTCCTGGGACAACCGCGTAAAGCCATGTTAAGTGTGGGACACGCTGGTGAATATCTGTAGTATAGGATGTGGGTCGAGTCGGATAACTATAACCATATTTCACATTGTAGCGATTGCTAAGGGTGATATACCGCATATACTTTGCTAGGCATGCACCTCATATAGATTGTTTGTGCATTGATATCCTTGTAGTGTGGATTACTTGATGTATCAGAATATTATCTTGCTTTCATGAATATCTTGAATTACTGTTAATCTTAAAGGATAACCTTCACTATGAGTAGGACATTGACCCTCTCCCAACCATACAGATGTTGTAGGTGATGTACAAATTGAAGACTTAAAAGACCAATTTTTTATAGAAGACAACGCTAAAAGAATATGAGGACAAATTGTTTACTTAGTTTTATAATTCTGCTGCGAACTCGATGAATGTAGAAAGCTTCCATTGGGAAGGCCAATGATTATTCTTTTACTATGATGAAATATAATCAATACAGTTAATTTAATTCTTATGAATGTTACCTTCATGAATGTATTTGGATGTAAACAATGAAAAAAAGGGGTGCAATTTCAGAGCATCCAGTTTGTACATTATTAACACCCGATTTTCACGGGCACGAGTATGAACTCGGGTCGTGAAATCTCGGGATGTTACACTAGATGGATCCTTCGATTTGGGTAAATGACATAAAGGGAGGTACCTTATATAATGTCTCAGAAAAATCCGTACAAAGACCCGAGTACCACCTCAGGCAGGAATCACTAAGGACCAAATCCTTTAGAAATTAGGCGAGAATTAACTAAGTGTTAAACTAGATTATCTGTGAAATTAGCACTAATCACTTTAAATACGATCTGTAAGACCCAAACTGGGAAGAACCATTAATGCTACATAACCTAAAAACTTAGGACCCATCTTTAAATCCAATTGCTCTTGGGAGCATCATGAAACTCCGTATCGGACCCGGACCGAGCTTCGAAGGTCCAATTACCGTGAAACTATACAGTTATGATCACCTTGTTGGACTTGATAACCATCTCGAAAATCAAGTCCTAAAGGTATCCAGAAACGCACAACTTGAGTCAGGAGCAAAGTGTGTGAGAAACGCGAATATCGTTATGAAATGAACTAAAACTTAAGTAAATTGAGTCGTTCTCTTGCAGGACAAATCTAAGGATTCAGACCGTCAAAATATGACCTAATTACATGCTCGGATCAGGAAAAATTTCCAACACATGGTAGTGTACTTGTGGCCCTGATCGAGTACCGGTGACCGTTGAACTGAAACTGGTCCCCCGCGGCCGATCCACTAATCCGATTGGGCTGAGATCTTAAACTGACCTAGATCCAATGTCAAGAAGCTTAAGTCCGACAGCATGCAGAAAAGGGGCCTCCAAATCAGGTCTGTTGGACCGAAACGGCCAGTCTTTGGCTATAACCTAACTATACCATGGCCCTGGGGCCATTCCCATCAGTTCTGGGCCTATTTAAGGGCCTTAAACCCTCTCTCTCTCCCTTCACATACAAATTTGCAAACCCTAAAGAGAGAAGAGAGAAGAAAGAGAAGGAAAGAGAGAGAAAGTTGGAGTTTATTCCTGGGATTCGATCCCACCACTCCACGTGCTTAACCACCATTTTTGTATCATTATTCCAGTAATTCCAACTCTGTACATGGGTAAGAATCCTAACCCTAATCCGTTTGAGGGATTCAAATAGAGTAAGTGTTTAAGTAGCTAACCTATTTCATACTATAGGTTGTCATCGTGCCGTAGACAAAGACTTAGTGTTTAAACTGAGTTCGTTGTGAGTCTACCGGTGAAAGGTGTGGATTATAAATATTTAGGTTATGGTTTTCAAGGCTTTCAATGCAGTTAATGACTTATGACTGACTTGATTGCTACCAAACATGCTTAGATACGATGTTTCCGCATATTACATTTATATATGAACTATGTTGAAATCTATGCATTCTACGTGTTTGTTAAAATGTTTGAATGAATATAAAATTATGATTTTTGCTTATTATGATTGATGTGTGGGAATACATGATTGTTGAACGTATGGCAACTCCTATGTGGAAGGATTTGCTATAATATATGGTTTAACTAATTTATTATAAGTATGTAATATGTGTAGTCTAAGTGTTTGATGAAATGCCTGAATGAGAAAATGCTTGTTGGAATGTATTAAATGGGGTGTTGAGATAGGATTCTCAATTCCCTTAACTAAAGTTACAGTTCACTTTATGTAACCTATCTTACTACTATGTGATTTACGGACGAAATACATATGCATAATAATATGTACTCTATGTATTCGTCAAATTGTTTATATGAGATTTATATTTGAATTGGTTGCTACATGTTGTCTGACTAGTACATATAAGTTTCTGTTGTATTTGAAGTGTGATTGGGGCTACGAGGTAGTCCAGGCAATCGGTAATGGTTTACGATCGGCGGCTAAACTATTTAGCCACGACGGACACGTTCGATGAATTCGAGTCATATGGTGATTATCAACAGTGGTTAGGCCACGCGGAACATGCGCTCGTACCAGTCAAGCTTGTCAAGTAACCCGATTGGCCTAATGTATGTTCACCATGTATGGACGCTACTGCTTGAATCTAAGGTACCAACTTACCAATGAAGCCTGTTTAACCTTGGTACCAAGATCCGCTAAGACTCATGAGCCGGGCATGGTGGTATGGGACACCGTGGTCGAGCTGTCGGCCTACGCTGGGGTGACAAGCCTCCTCATAGTGTCCAGTGAGCAACCCAGACTTGTGAGCCAAATACGGTGGTATGGGACACTGTATTCGTACTATCGGCCTACGATCAGATAACGAGCCTCTCGTAGTGACCTCGAGCATACTCTAAATCTGCGTTGAGGTGACGAGCCTCTCCGTAGTAAGCTAGAGTATAAATCAGCCTTGCACTGAGGTGATAAGCCTCTCTGTAGCGACCTGGAACCATCTATCGTATGTGAATACTAGGATTAACGACCCTAGATGGATCATTGTTGGGTCGGTAATATAACAGGGAGGTACCTTAGCTTTCTAATCCTACTGTATGAAAAGGTCTAACTAAGAACTTAGCTAACACGACCATGCATCACATTGCATGGTGCTTTGGCGAAGAAGTGTACATTTACTGGGAGGGGTGCATGTCGCGATTGTAAGATGTTATCATTGAGGGAGTCCAGGCAAGGGCATACATCATTAATGCATACCATTCTTACATTAACAAGAGCACGTAGGATATGATTGTTGTACTGCTTTGTCATTACTGCTTGATTGAATTGATAACATGTTAACCTTTACTTTATAGTTCCACTGAGTGGATCACTCACTCCCACGTTATGGGACGGTGTTTTAAACACCAACCAGACTCTGTGTTAGATGCAAATACTGGCGCAACGTATGAGGTCGAGCCAAACTTCTATGATGAGGAGGAGTTCTCATACATGCAATTATCGAGCGGGTCTATGTAGACTTGGAGTTGCGCATCGGGGTTACAGGGATTCTGATTAGACCCCATTACACTTATTATTTTTACACTTTTGGAACACCCATGTATATTCATTTGGTTCATTTTTGGAGTATACATGTATATACTTAACCTGGTAATATGTTTACACTCTAGAGACCTACATCAGTTTATATATTTTATATATCTATCACAGTCTTCCGCTTGTGAAATTTAATTGTCTCTGGAGTATGATATGTTGTTTTGGTATAATTTCACTCATGTTAAGGCACTAATACAGACGACATTAAATCATCATTCTCTATGTTTCATAAGTGATGTGTGGGAACTCGAGATTTAGGCTCCTGCTCGACCCTCGATTTTCAGGGCATTACACCTTAACTTCCCAAATCTACTATTTGAATGAGCCTAATTAATTACTCGGCTAACATAATCATGCACCATATTGCATGTGCTTTGGCGAGGAAGTTGTACGTTTAGGGAGTTTGTCATGCACGAACGGCTGATGAAGTCACTTTTGAGGAAGCTTTATACGAGGGCATACATCATTACTGCATACCATTCCTGCATTAACAAGAGTAGTTATGAAATGATTGTTGTATTACTTTATCATCACTGCTTGATTGAATTGATAACATATTAACCTTTTCCTTATAATACCGCTGAGTTGGCCACTCATTCCTACCCTGGGACGGTGTTTTAAAACACCACCCAGACTCTAGTTTAGATGTAAGTGATGATGAAGTCTATGCGACGGGGTTAGACTTCATAGATGAGGAGGAAGAATTCTCCTACGTTCAGCTCACAGGCGGGTCTATGTAGACCTCATGCTGATTCGACGGGATTATAGGGACTTATGAATTAGTTGAATGCTTTACATTTTAATATTTTGTCTATTCTGAAACGATACATGTATATATTCAACCCGATTACATACTCATACTCTGGAGTTTGTGAACTACTTTCATATTTAGATACTTATACTTCAGACTTCTGTTGCTTAATTACATTATCTCTGGAGTATGATATATTGTTTTAGTATAATCTTGCTCATGTGTAATGCATTGATATGGATGATATCTAAACATCATTATTCATATTGTATAAGTGATGCGTTGGATCTCGAGAGTAGAGCTTTGCTTAACCCTCGAAATTCAGGGTGTTACATGCATAAAAAGAAATCAGTAATTAATCATGTACAGAGGGGACATGTAGCGAAATTTTTCTATTTGTTTCAGAATTTAGGGAATGTTTCATAATTTTATGATTATAAATAACTGGAATTAAGGCAATGTAAGGATCTTAGGCGATTGAGAGGCGAAGTTCCCCCCAAATTGAAAAACGTTCGAAACAACACTCTTATTCCACAATTAACATACATGCAACTAACATGTAAGCAAATTCTACACTCATAATCACTAATTTTGGCCTAGATTTGATAAACGGCCCCTTATAAATAATGGTCCACACCTAGGGATTCCCGAAGGCTTGCGGAGTAGCTTTTGGGGTGTCGGACTCGTGGGTTGACGCGTCAGAGCCTGTGTCACATGGATTTGTATGTTAGGACACATGCATGTGGCTCATATTGCTGAAATTAGGGAGATAATAGGGTGGTTACCTTTTTAGATTGCAGCAAATCCCCTCTTCTGGCAGCAGAGATGTGCTTTCTGTTGAGGGTCAAATATTTCATACTAGACCCCACTTATTTCCTGGATTTACGAGCATGATACCGTTTAACGCCTTGCTTTAATCATGTTTTTGATGCAAGGTGTATTTAAGAGCTTGGACTGGAAAAGGGTACTAAAAGCTAAGATTTAACGCTAAGAATTCACTAAAGCATGGGACAGACCCCAGGAGGCCATGATCGACGGATTTACACATCAGAGATCTGAGAAATCCGAGAAACTGAAGCTCAAGTGGCTGAAATTGGTTCAGAATGAAAGATCACAAGGTTTCCACCATCCATTCAACTCGAAACTTCATGCATGGCCTGAGGACCATAAATTAACTGTACATGTCAAATTTCAGCTGTTGGATCCCTGTGGAAGTGGCCCAACAGATAGATTGGCCTGTAAACCATTGATTTGGGGCCCACCTGTTATCTGGATATGCTTCAAAATTGGTCTTGACGGTTTAAATGATATGACAGAAAGGATGGACAGAGCGAATTTCACTAAAACATCAAAGTGGACCCAATGTTGCAGTGTGTGTACACCATGTACATGAGGACTCGCCGTACATCGAATAAACAAAAGTCGGTCAGCATGCACTGACCAACATTTCTTCCAAAAACATTTCCTTTGCTGCGAAGCGTGAACAAGGAGTTGCGGTTGAACGTCAGTGGGCCACCAACATAGTCCAGGGTAATGATCCGAACCATCCAATACATCCAAGGTGGGGCGTAGACCATATCCATGGTGACCATCTGCATCAATGCACGCGCACACAGGAAGAGAATGTTCAAACGCAGGATGGACGGAAGAATGGAAAATTCGTGGGCCACACCGAATCCAATCCAAAACCATCCATTTCACACTGGTTTTTCGAGGGGTATTCAATGGACGGCACTGATTCATAAAAAAACTAAGGCATGTGGGCCCCACAGTTAACCCAAAATCATTGTTTCCGCATATGTTACGCGAAAGCATCCGACAAACCCCAATTATCTATGTCGTTGTACATCCATATCTGTGATCGGACAAACGATCCAAACCGTCCAATCTTGTGCAAGGTAAAATTTAACCTCAACCAAGAAGTTAGATCTCCAAAGTGGTTAGCCAATACGCGCCAAATGTGGGGCAAATGCAAGAACCTCTTGCATAAAATAGAGTACTAGCGTTTCACCGCTTCTTGCCTGTGTGAACTGACTTCAGCCACCGACTTGGGATAACTATAAAAGGAGTAGAGGAGGCAGCCGTGGAGGCATTCAGTGGCTAGAAGAGCCAGGGATGTGGAGCAGCCTCTAACAGAGCTTTTCTCCCCTTTGTTTTTTTTTTTTTTTTTTTTTTAGAGATTAGCCCAATCATGGTTGGCTAAGCCTCTTAGCTAGGGCTAGGGGGTGAAGCTTGTAGCATGATGGGAGACTTTTTTCTATGCATTATGTTTAAATTGAACTGATGTTGATTTTGGTTTAATTAAGGAAATATTTTTAGTTTTTAATGGTCTGTTGTGACTAAAATTACAATGGTTCTGCGATAGCTTTTAGCATGTTCCTTTCCTTTTTATGATTTTGACATCAGGAAGCCCTATTATTCACCATCGTCTCCTGGGCATGGTCAGATGACAGTACCCTTCCTGACCTTCATACATTGATTGGTTGGTTGGTAATTAGTTTAATTTTTTTGTTTACTTTGTCTCCTGGGCATGGTTTAGTGATGGAATCCATTCTAATTCATATACCTTTCATCTCTTGAAAACTATATTAAAGAATGTTCAGTCTTAATTTTCATAGTCACATAAGTTTTAGATAATTATTTTATCATCATTCCTCAAATTACAATCGATTTAGATTTCATCTTAGTCTAGTTCTAGTTCTACTTAGTTTCAGATTACGTACAGGTATCAGTCCCTTGGGATTCGACCTCGGTCTCACCGAGTTTATTACTACATCACAACCCTATACTTGGGGAGTGAACAAGTTTTTGGCACCATTGCCGGGGACTGATAGCTATGTATTTTTGAAATTAACTAGTTCTAGGATTAGTTTAAAATTAGAATTTTTCTAACTTTAGTTTTAGTTTTCCTGACTTTAGAAACTAACCTGTTTCCTGTTTTGTAAGAGCCTGACATAGACCATGTAATTTGGTAACATCTGTCTAAGTTTTCTACTTTTTCTATTTTTAGATTAGGTTTTATTTTCTTTTAGAATTTATTCTAGGAGTTCTTTTAATTTTAGAGACTAACATTATTTTCTAACTTTAGAATTTTTAGTTTTATAAGCTAATTTCTTTTGTTTTCTTTTGCAGGATCTTAATATAGGAATCTCTAGTCTGGTAACATCTTTCTAACTTCTCCTCTTACTTTCTATATTGCTGTAGGATTTTGCTTTCTTCTAGGATTAGACTCAGAGTTAGGGTTCTAACATGGAAGCATGGGTACGTGTATATGTTGAGATGGATAGGAGATATTGGGGAATGCCTGAGGGTTGTGGAATTCAACGTATACCTTAAGATTTTTCTCCATCGAGAATAGACATTGAGAACCGACTAGAACATTATGTTCCATCAGTTAATAGGGCTGTATACGATCGTAATTATGGAAATGAGGATTATTATCAACCATCATATTCTCCCATGTATAATCAGTATGACTATAACTAGTGAAAACATCAAAATTTGAAAGATGAACCAATAATATGTTATAATGATTATCCTCTTGGATACCTTACCATTGATATCCAACCAAAAACGATCCGAGAGGATTCATTTCAGCATAACTTGGCCTGTTTTACAGAAAGTATAAAAACTTTAGAAGCACTTATTTCTAGTGATAATTCTCTTAGACCCTCTACCTTTAAAATTCAACCAGAAATAATCCAAGAGAATTCAATTCAAAATTCCTTCCAAACTCTAGAGCTCAGCCAACAAAATACACTCCAAAGATTACAATAACTTATAAAAGATATTCAACCGGGGAGTTCACATGATGCGATTGTGGAGAACTCTAGAATTTAGAATGAGGAGTTGGATTCCATTAATGAGCATACAGTTCAATTTCCCGATGAATTGATCTCGATGAATGTTAAAAAGAATGGTCAAGATATGGGGTGTCTTTCAAATATAATGATAATGACACACTTCACTCACATAACACACTAGATTTCAATGATGAAGAAGAGATTAGTTTATGTAAACCTCAACCCATTTTAGGTGTAGAATGTGAGGAAAGTGATCTCATCCCAAGTGTGCACTGCACTGAACTTGAATATAATGAGGATTAGGATAATGATCATGAATGTGCAGCCCCAGTTCCCTTAGAATTAATCTCGAGTTTGGTACAGGTCAATGATCGAGAAGTACATGAAGTGAACTACTCCACTAATCTGACATGTCTGATCTAAAAGTGGATGAGCTCCTTACAACCAACCCTTCTATCTCTTGTTAGATATGTTTAGACCACTCCCCTGAATTAAATGATGATATGATTAGGGAGATGGACGAGTTACTCGATATGAATCTGGAATTTGAAACCACCCAATTGACGCCACCATCTGAACTGTTGAATGTTGACGATTCAATGCCTCTTCTGAGTAGTATCAATGAACAGAGTCCGCACATCAATGCTTCGTATACTAACCCTCAATCTGTCTATGCAGGGCTAGAGTAAGAGAGCATACCTCCGTTTACTTTTAAAGACGATAGATTCCTTGGGCAGCGCATCATAAACTTCAATATGAAGAATGAATCACTCTCAGATGAATTTCCCAACGCTTTGGATGATTGCTTAGCACACTTTGCAGATTTAAACGATCCCATGATAAGATACATAGTGAATGCCTTGCAAGACAACATCTTAGTAGTCATCACTGACCGAGAGAACCCTTACTCTGAAGCCCCTCTCTCCCCAGATCCTCACTGTTTACCATTAAGGGAGGAGGAGCTGAACATTGAACCGAAGTCTGACACTTCGAAATGTGTTGAGACTACATTACCTCTTGCGAAGTTTTCTAAACCTTATCTACCTGTAGTCTCTGATTCACCATGGAATACTAACGTTGAAACTTCTTCTGTCACAGGTGAATCATATATACTCTGGATACCTCAAGCAATTCAACGAAAAATTTCTTATGAGGTACATAAGTTTCTCTAGAAAGTCATGCTCCTGGGCGTCGAAGCCTATTGTAAAAGGGGCTTTTGGATGATCCTGTTGAAGAACTTACTGAAAAACTTATCAAGATATTGGCCGGAAGAGGAACCTCACGGCATGATCGAGTAGTTTTTCCCTACTTTCATAGGAATAGGATAGTTTGCTTTATGATGTTCTAGGATAGACAGTTTTATGCCATTAGGTTAGTTTATTTCCTGCATTGTATTAGGATAATTTGCTTTCATGTCTTCACTCTCGTGCTGACCGGCTTTCATACTACTATCTCTTGGAAAGTCTCTCTCTCGATTCGTTATCCAGGTACTATCTTCCCATTACTTTTCCTTTTGTTATCCTATGTGCATTACATGTTTATATCTTTTACATTGAGGACAATGTAGATTTTAGGTTGGGGATGGGAGATTAGGTTTCCTAATCAGTGTTTTCTTGGTCTTGAGCAAAAATTGTAAAAATTTATAAATTTTTCTAGAATTCGAAGTGATTTTGACGGCCATCTAGAGCACTTGGAATTTCAAGATACGTGATGTTGGTAATTTATGACTCTTGGATTCAGTATCTGTTAGATTTCACAGTTAAGTTTGAATTGTTAATCCAGAATTAGAAGTTGTAAACATTGATTGAGTCATGATTTTACAAGACACGTCTCACTTACACATTAAGGTTTCAGTTCGATATTGAATGATTAACTTGGTAATCACTAAGTATGAAAGGAGCCAGCCAGAAAAATTTTACCATCAGTTTATAAAGAAGAATTGAAAGGGTTGGTTGAATAATCTTCACCATAGGTTTACTCCCTATGGATGAAGATTTGATTTCCCAAGGTTGACATTTGGAACAAGCTCGGCTACTGGTTTTCACCATAGGTTTGCTCCCTATAGGTGAAGATCTGATTCCCCTTGGCGTTACTTTAAAAAAAAAGAGTCAAAAGCTAGAAGAATAAAAGAATGATCTGTGAGACACGTTTAGTTTTTGGGTGTTCTGAATGCTCTTGTTACTTACCAATCGTATCATGAAATAGCAAAATGAATTTAAAGGATGATAAGCCGAGATTACACTATACACTCATGGAACTCAATGTTTAGAATTTTTTTTCTCATTGATGTATAAATACTTTGAACTTGATTATGAAGTTTACCGTGTGCTTGGGTCTAGGAGAGAATAATACCCAACATTCATGAATCTTAAAATTCTAGTATCTAGTTTGTTTTTCAAAAATCACACGAGTACATAGAAATTATCCTGTAGTTCTCAACTTATCTTTCGCATACTTTGCTCAGGACTAGCAAAATGCTCATTGGGAGTTGTATTAAGGGTCAAATATTGCATACTAGACCCCAGTTATTACCTGGATTTACGAGCATAATACAGTTTAACGCCCTGCTTTAATCGTGTTTTTGATGCAAGGTGTATTTAGGAGCTTGGACTGGTGATGTTTTATTTAAACCAATCTGATTTAAATGATTTTAAACTCGCAAGTATACGAATCATATGTAGATGTGGTACGTATTAAGAGATCATTCCCACGAGGACTGGTTGTCACAATGTAAAATTTAAGACACTTCTTAACTAATCCAACGAATGATTTAACAAGCTATTAAGTAACTAGCATAAATCTATGGAAAATAACTGAGAGCAATGAGAAAAATTCAATCAAGGAGAAGACTAGGACTTTCGAATCCACCCTTAATTATCCTAATCCTTGTTTTACCTGTTGATTTATCTTAATTCAGATTGATATAAATTTAATAAACAAAGCACATCCTATGTCCTTGGTCGGGTACACAGAATGTATAATCCTTTAAAGCATATGGATCACATCTTTCCATCCATGGTCAGGTATGGAGAGATGTAAATCCTATTTCTTCCTCTATAGGAAACCTGTTCATGGTCAGACACAAGCACCTAGTTAAGACTCTAAAAAACATCCATATCTAGACTTTGGTCGAGCTCATAGAATGGATGAATATGGAAATTACAGTTAAGCACACTAGCGAAAGAAACAAATCAATCAGATTAAAATAAATTCAACATAAACAAGAGTCAATCAAATTAGGGGCTTCATCTCAGTCCTAGCTGATAAGTTTAGTAATCCAAAAAATCAAATAAAAAGAAAGAAAAATAAATTTGATAGAAGGAGAACATCCTTCTCTTCTCTCTCTCTCTCTCTCTCTCTCTCTCTCTCTCTCTCTCTCTCTCTCTCTCTCTCTCTGTGTGTGTGTGTAACATCCTGAAAATCGGGGGTCGAGCGAAAACCCAACTCCCGAGTTACAAAATGTTATTTATGCAACATAGATATGTATGATTGAATGTTGTCTGTGATAATGTATTAAACATGAGTGAGATTAAGCCAGAATAGCATATCATACTCCAAAGACAGTTAAATTAACCAGCGGAAGACTGTGATAGTATGTATAACATATATGAACTGTTGTATGTCTCCAGAGTGTGAACATGTTACCAGGTTAAACATATACATGTATACCTTAAAATAGAAAGAAAGAATATACATGAGTGCTCTAACAATATAAAATGACAAGTGTCAAGGTATCTAATCAACCTCCCTGTAATCCCATCAATCAAATCACGCATAAAGGAGAGATCCTCCTCATCATCATCAAGACCAGCTCCGCTTCTCAAGCAGCGCCAACATCTGCAATCACAAAAGGGACTGGTGGGTGTCCAGGAACACCATCCCGTAACGTGGGAGTGAGTGATCAACTCAGTGGGATAAGAGAGCAGAGATTAGCATGTTATCAAATCAATCATGTGATAATAGTAAAGCAGTAATTCAAACAATCCTAATACTGTTGTTAATGCAATATGATATGACGTGATGTATGCCCTCACCGACGATCTCCCTCATACAGCACCATCTTCGTCCGCGGCATGCAATCGACCCTCAAGTGCTCCACATATTTCAGGCACATGCAATAGTATGGTGATATGATTACCGAGTTATTATTAGTCTTTTTCATATAGCAATATTGGGAAACTAAGGTACTTCCCTTATATCAATCCCAACACAGATCCTGTCTAGGGTCGTCACTCCTAGTAATCTCATACGATGTATATTTTGTAGGTCGCTGCAAGGGCTGTCAGGGCTATTGCTCGCACTCGTTGCACCGCTTCCCCATCACCTTATCAATACAGGCCTACTGTACTCTACTGCTACTGAAGGGTCGTCGCCTCCCGTAGACTCAGAATACGTTCGCGGTCACTACAAAGGGCTGCCAGGGCTGTTGCTCGCACTCGTTACACCGTTCCCCCATCACCTTATCAGTGTAGGCCGATAGAAAGAATATAGTGTCCCATACCACCATAATCTGCTCACGAGTCATAGGTGCTCACTGGTCACTACGGGGAGGTTTGTGGCCCCAGCGTAGGCCGACAGCTCGACCACGGTGTCCCATATCACCATGCCCGGCTCATGAGTCTTTGTGGATCAAGGTACCATGGTTGACAGGGTTTGCAATGGTAAGTTCAGTACCCTAGGTTCAAGCAGTTATGACGCATACAAGGTGAACAATCAATGGCCAGTCGGGTTGCTTGACGAGCTCGACTAGCACGAGCGCATCTCAAGCTGAACGACATGAAGTGCATGAAACACTTCGTGTGGCCTAACCACTGCCGCCAACTCAAACACGACTCGCGTTCATCAACGCGTCCTTCGTGCTAAATAGAAACCAACCACGAATTAGATCCATTACCGACTGCCTGGACTAGAGTATAGCCCCAAACACATGTAGTGTGAATCAGTAATCATGTGAGAGTAATGGAAATGAAATACAACCATGTGAGCATGTTAACACATGTTATAACATACAACTTAAGCAATTCTTTAAGCACATGCATTTCATACATACAATGAAATCATGCATACAACTAACATGTAGGAAATCATTCACATCAGCATATTGGTTGAGAAATCAATCTCAAACTAATCCATAACACCATTTAATTCAATACATACTAATACAAGCATTTATACAAACACATACACTACACACTTAAGTCTACATATAGTATGTCGACCCGAAGTGCGCATTTAGGCGAATCTCTTCGCCAAACTAATTATGCACGCATTCCTAGTATCCTAATGCGACAAGAAGCCATGTCAATCACATCAGCAAATTATGGATGAAAACAGTATTTCCTACAAATGACTAAAATGCCCTAAATCTCATATTCTTTGTCTATTTACGAAACAGGAAACGGACAGCATGTTGTACATGTCAAACGGCGTTGCCATCAAGAATCTACTATTAAACGACATTGAAAGTGTTGAAAACAGTCAATCAAAGCGTCTAATATCCGCACCTTATCTCCTAGAAGCGTATCCTTTCGAACGGAGCGTATACGCTTCGTCTACGGCGAATAAGCAACCTAATTTACAAGATGCATCAGCTATCTCGCTATGGAAACGAAGGATCAGCAAATCAGCAAGAGTTTAGGATATTTTCTTACCTAGAACTGCGGTGCAATCGCCGGCAAAGTGCTTGGATCGCGTGGCTTAAACACGTGTAGCAGGTAGCACCAGCAGCAGGAAATTCTCTCCCACCTCTCTCACAATCTCTCACCTTTTCTCTCCCTCAATCTAGGGCTTTTTCCAAATTCGGATGGGAGAGATATGAGAGGGTTTCAACCCCTTTTATAAGCCCAAAAATGCCCGAAATAGGCTCGGGAACAAAGTTCACTTGAGGGGTAACCAAATCGGGGCTGTTTCGGTCCAAAAGAACATTTCTGGAGGTCCCCTGGCCGAACGCGATCGAACTTAAGCTCATGCATACTGGATCTAGCACACATCCAGTTTTCGGACCGGTAGGGTTCCCAGATCGCCCGTGAAGGTCCAGTTTCAATTCAACGGTCATCGCACCAAGATCAGGTCTATAAATCTCGTGACATGAAATAGAAATTTTTCCTGATCTAAGGGTGTAATTTGGCTGAATTCTGATGGTCAGAATGCTTAATACTGATGCGTCAAATCGTGTGCCAGATTTGAATTTCAAATTCCAATTCTAACCCTATTCTCACTCTCTTCACTCCAGGCTCAATGAAATAGCCTCAGAACGTCAGTTGGACTTGATTTTCGAAGCGATTGTCAAGCCCAGCTAAGCGGTCATAACTGTCTAAGATGGTAGGTATCGGACTTTCGACGCGCGGTCTAGATCCAATACAAAGTTTCAAAGAGGTCCCGAGAACAAACCGGTTTAGAGTTTGATCCGAGGCTTTAGAGCATTATGGCACCCTTGGTTCCACTCGCTTTGGGCCTTGTAGAACGTATTTAAAATGATCAGGGACCATTTTCAAGCTATTCTAACGTTGCACTAGCTAACTTAGTCATATTTTCTAAAGGAATTAATTCTAAGTGGTTTCTTTGGCTATGGAATTGGGTTCTAAGTGATTTTCCAGGTGTTTTAATTGACCCACTGCCTAAGGACCTCAAATCCCAGATTTGCCAAAATCCGGGGTGTTACACTCTGGCTCTCTTCAAGTTCTGGATCTGGCTCCCTTTGACTGAATGCATGCTCCCCATGTCCAAAACCTCCTTATATAGCTGCTGGTGAAAATCGGATTTGAATCGGATTTGGAAAGCTATCGCATGCCCAACGAAAGCTTTTTCGCAGCCAAGTTCGGTGCCTCAAAAATCACCACTTTCCTCACTTAATTTCCAATGAAACACTGTCTCTTACGATGTTTTTAGGTCATCTACATGATAGACGGTTCAAATCTGCCATATGATCAAATATGGTGAGCCACAACCGCCTGAAAAAATCGATTTTCGCGGATGTATGAAACCTTTCGCACTCTTTCGTTATCGTGATCGGTGGGCCCCGTGATCGAAATCAGATGGAAATCCACTCCGTCCAGTGGATGCGTGGCAGGATTTCAGTACGGGATGGGTGGTTTTAACTTGGGTTTAGTGCGGCCCATCGAATCAAACCTTTGCACCGTCTATCGTGTGTTTGGACTATCAGAAACATTATCCGTTATTTCTTGGAATTGTGCCACCTAGACAGTAGTAAGAGAGGCCACGTGGAGCTAATGGACGGTCCGGATCAGACCTTTGATCAGTGATAGTGGTCCACAAGCAGCCACCGAAGGCCCCTGTTGCGCAATCCGTTTAAAAACAGAAATTTCTGTTTTGGAGTTTCAGTCAGAGACGGTTTAACCGTCTCTGGTTTCAGCCGTGCACGGCTAGTGCACACATGCACTATGCACATGCACCTTAGATGGGGTCCACTGTGATCTGTATTGACAATTCACTCTGACCATCTCTTTTGTCATCTCATTTAAACGGTCGGGACCAAACTTGAAGTATATCTAAGGCTCAGGAGGGCCCCGGATTGACGATTTAGGGACTGACTTGTCTGTTGGACCACTTCTACAAAGATTTGGGAGCTAAAATTCGATGTGTACGGTTACTTTATGTCCCTCAGACCATGTATGAAGTTTCAGGTCCATCGGATGGTGGGAACCCTATGATCTTGCGTTTTAAACCAATTTCGGGCATCTTTAACGTGAACGGCTTGATTTTCTCAGATCCCTGGTGTGTAATTTCTTCAATATTGGTCCTCTGGAGTCCGTTCTTTGCTCTGGTTGCTCTGGTAAGCTACATAATCAAGTTCAAAATATTAATCCATTTATTAGAACAATTCTAAACATTAAGTTCTACGAGTGTATAGTGTAATCTCGGCTTACCATTATTAAGAGATCCAATTGTCAATTTTATGATATCATTGGTAATTAATAATGGAATTCATGACAACTGAAACCAACACTTGCCTTACAGATTAACTTTGCATTCTATCAGCATTTGATTTTTTTTTACGAACAGTAATGCCAAGGAGGGGAATCAAATCCTCACCTATAGGGAGCAAACCTGTGGTGAGAACTTGTTGCCCCACTCTTTATAAATTTCAATGATGGGGGATCGAATCTACACCTATAGGGAGAAAACCTATGGTGAAGATTATGCGACTTACCCTTTCTTTCAATTCTTTTACTAAATATGAAATTTTTTTCAAGCTGATTCCATTCATGCTTAGAGATTACCAAGTTAATCATTCAATATTGAACCAGAACCTTAATGTGTAAGCGAGATGTGTCTTGTAAAATCATGACTCAATCAATGTTTAAAACTTCTAATCATGGGTTAACAATTCAAACTTAACTATGAAATCTAACATATGGCAGAATTCTAGAGGCATAAATTCCCAACATTCTATATCTTGTAATTTTAAAATCATAACTATCCTTCAAAATCACTTCAAATTCACAAGAAATTCCAGAATTTTTTTTTAAATTTTCACAATTTTTTTTTCAAGACCAAGAAAATACTGATTAGGTTACCTAATCTCCCACCCCCAACCTAAAATTTACATTGTCCTCAATGTAAAAGAAATAAGTATGCAATGCACATAGGACAACGAAAGTAAAAGGAGTGATGGAAAGATAGTACCTGGACGGGGAATTAAGAGGCTTTCCTAAAGATATCAGCGTAAGAGCGAGTCAGCACAAGAGAGAAATCAATAAACGTAAAATAACAAAAATAAAATCATAAAAAAATAATAATACCACTTTCGCAGGTACTCTCGATTGCATTTAGCATATGCAACAAGCCTTTAAACCCCTAGGTTGCCCCTAGTGGACGAGTTGTAGTCTCGTGAGGGTTTGCAGTAATGTTACCCACAAACATTGAACTAACTAACTAGAAAAAAGAAATAAAAAGAAAAGTTGGGTTGCCTCCTAGGAGCATTAAGTTTAACGTCTTCAGCCAGACAAGCAACATCTCGATTAACCAATCCCAGACTTTTCGGGAACAAGTTGAACCGTGCTATTTGAAACGGGGTAAATATCCAATAATTTAAGCACCATTGCTCGAACATCCTCTTTCATGTTAGGATTAAGCCTCCTTTTTATTTCATGCGACGTTTTTGTACTTTCTTCAAGAACAGTATGATGCATACACATAGTGGGGCTTACTCCTTCCATATCTTCTATCATCCACCTAATAGCTGCCTTATATTCTCTAAGTACTTCAAGCAACTTGCTCCCCTGTTCCTTCTTGAAGTTAGACGCTTTGATGACAGGCAGGGTCTCAGAAGGACCTAAAAATACATACTCGAGATTTTCAGGTAATTGTTTAAGGTCAAGATCAGGTGGTTTCTCAACAGACGGAACCAATTTAGACTTAGAGGGTAGAAGAGGTTCCACTTTAGCTTTCCATTTTGAAGTCTCCATTATAGGAGTAGAATCGAGCAATGCATTGACTTCTTCAATGGAACTTTCCATGTCAAAATCCATTCCAAAATGTGTTATGCAAGTCTCAAGTGCGTCTTCGGAAGACTGAATGAAAGTTTCTTGCACTAGACTCTCAATCATGTCCACTTCAAATAAATCATCCGAGTCTGCTAGTTGTTATCCAGCATTAAAAACATTGAGCTTTATCTTCATGTTACCAAAAGATAACCTCATGACTCCATCCCTGCAATTTATGATAGCATTGGATGTGGCTAAGAATGGATGTCCCAGAATAACCAGAATTTGACTAGTAGGATTCTGGATAGGCTGAGTATCTAGAACGATGAAATCCACTGAAAAATAAAACTTATCAACCTGGATTAACACATCCTCAATAACACCACGGGACACCTTGATAGATCTATCAGCTAGTTGTAATGTTATTTTAGTTGGTTTCAGCTCACTCAGTCCTAGCTGCTCATATACAGAATATGGTAACAAATTAACGCTCGCCCCTAAATCAAGCAATGCCTTCTCAATTTTATGATCTTCTATGACGCAAGAAATAGTAGGGGCTCCTGGATCCCTAAATTTAGGAGGGGTGTTGTTTTGAATCATGGAGCTGAGTTACTCCGCAAGGAAGACCTTCTTGTGAACGCTTATGAGTGCATAAATCTTTAAGAAACTTAGCGTAAGCTAGGACTTGCTTGATAGCATCAAGCAATGGAATGTTAATTTGCACTTGCTTAAACATCTCCAATATATCATTAAAGTTGTTTCCTTTCTTAACTGGTGCTAGACGTTGAGGAAAATGTGTTTTAGGCACATAGGATGGCACATGAGTGGTTTCTGGAGAGTCAGAGTGCTTTTGGACTTTGGATGCACTAGTATGTCTCTCCACTTCATTTTGATCTTCTAATTTGGAATTTGATTCTCCCCTAGGCATCTCTACTCTGTTCTCAATCTGTTTACCGGATCTAAGGGTAATGATAGATTTGGCTTGCTCATGATATTGTTCTTGGTTTGAATTAGAGCCATTCTCATACTGTCCCTTTGGATTTGCCACAGGTTGACTAGGGAACTTGCCCTTCTCTCTCTCACTCAATGTAGCAGCAAGTTGACCCAATTGAACTTCCAACTTGGCAATAGATTGCGCATTCGCATGTACGCTTTGCTGATTAGCTAGTAAAGTTTGTTGGGTGTCTTTTTGAAATTGAAGAGAACTCTGCATAAAAAGATTAAGTGTATCCTCAAGAGATAGTTTCCTAGATTGTGCAAGAGCTTGTTGATATTGGGGAAACTGTTGAGGTTGTTGACTACCAACTTGTGGGTAAGGTTGCATAGGAGGATTTCCAGATGGTCCTCCTTGTTGTGGTCCTTTTGCCCAAGAAAAAATTGGATGTCTAGCCCACCCTGGGTTGTAGGTGTTTGAGTAAGGACCATTCTCGGGTCTCCGAAAGGTGTTCATAGCATGTACTTGTTCAGAGAGAAATTCCAGAAATGCTTTACCAGATGGACACGACTGCGTAGGATGGCCAAGACAAGAACATATGGCACATGACTCGATTTGAGTTGTTTGTGGAGGTCCATTGTTCAACATCAGAGCATCAACTTTCTGTGTCAAGCTATCAAGTATGGCATAAATATCTGGTGTGACTCCTATCTCATATATACCACCTTTCTTTGGTAGTTGGGGACTTCTTTCACCTCTATTTGAGTAGTCCCATTGCTGAGAATTTTCACACAAGGTTTCAAAGAAATTCCATGCTTCAACATCACTTTTGGTCATGAATGACCCTCCACTAGTGGCATCAACCATGCGACGGTTTTGAGGTGTCAAATCGTCATATTGAACTTGTTTCCACTTCTCAAAGTCATGGTGTGGACATTTAAGGAGCAAGTCCTTTCATCTTTCCCAACATTCATGAAAGTGTTCTCCCTCTTTTTGCATAAAATTAGTGATTTCTCTACGGAGAGCATTCGTTTTGTGAACAGGGAAGAATTTGTTTAAGAACTTCTTAGACAGTTGATCCCATGTAGTGATCGTCCCAACTCCTAGAGAATTCAACCATGCTTTTACCTTATCCTTCAAAGAAAAAGGAAAAAGGCGCAAACGGATCGAATCATCTGAGAAGTTTCGAAACCTAAAGGTCGAGCAAATGTCTATAAATTCTTTTACATGATGATATGGATCCTCTTTGTCTAAACCATAGAAAGATGGTAACAACTATATGACCGCTGGTTTAAGTTTAAAGTGTGCTGCCGTGGTGGCTGGCAACACTATGCATGAAAGTGCATTGAATTGGACAGGAGCTGAATAATCTCTAAGAGCTTTAGTTCCATTCTCGTCCGTCATTTTGAATAGGATGTTTCTAGATCTTTTACGACAGGTTCTTTCTATTTCAGGATCAAAGGGTGCTAGTTTTATGTTCAGAGATCTACGCCCTAGCATAAACTGAATAACTGAAATATAGGAAAGAAAACTAAACTAAACTAAGATGCAACCTAAGAGAAATAAGACTAGAACTAAAAATTCTGAATTCCTAAAAACAAGAGAAAGCTATGTAAATAAGAATTAGAAGAAAGAACCCGGAAAAGAAGATGATCGATGTCTAAAGATTTAGGAGCTCCTCCTTTTGAAGACAATTTTATTTAGCAGTTTCCTTCTTCAATTCCTGTAAAAATAAAAATAAAAACAAAAATAAATCAAATTTCCTAAAATAATGCTATAAAATTCCTACGGCTATGAATTATGATAAGAAAGAATCTCAAATCCAATTTGGACCGAAACAGTCCTCAGCAACGGCGCCAAAAACTTGATGTTTTATTTAAACCAATCTAATTTAAATGATTTTAAACTCGTAAGTATACGAATCAGATATAGATGTGGTACGTATTACGAGATCGTTCCTACGAGGACTAGTTGTCACAATATGAAATTTAAGACACTTCTTAACTAATCCAACGAATGATTTAACAAGCTATTAAGTAACTAGCATAAATCTATGGAAAATAACTAAGAGCAATGAGGAAAATTCAATCAAGGAGAAGGCTAAGACTTTCGAATCCACCCCGAATTATCCTAACCCTTGTTTTACTGTTGATTTATCTTAATTCAGATTGATATAAATTTAATAAACAAAGCACATCCTATGTCCTTGGTCGAGCACATAGAATGTATAATCCTTTAAAGCATATGGACCACATCTTTCCATCCATGGTCAGGCATGGAGAGATGTAAATCCTGTTTCTTCCTCTACAGAAAACCTGTTCATGGTCAGACACAAGCACCTAGTTAAGATTCCAAACAACATCCATATATAGACTTTGGTCGAGCTCATAGAATGGATGAATATGGAAATTACAATTAAGCACACTAGCGAAAGAAACAAATCAATCAGATTAAAATAAATTCAACATAAACAAGAGTCAATCAAATTAGGGGCTTCATCTCAGCCCTAGCTGAGAAGTTTAGTAATCCAAAAATTTAAATAAAAAGAAAGAAAAATAAATTTGATAGAAGTAGAACATCCTTCTCTTCTTTCTTCTCTCTCTCTCTCTCTCTCTCTCTCTCTCTCTCTCTCTCTCTCTCTCTCTCTCTCTCGCTCTGGCTCTCCTCAAGCTCTGGATCTGGCTCCCTTGGACTGAATGCATGCTCCCCACATTTAAAACCTCCTTATATAGTTGCTGGAGTGGTGAAAATCAGATTTGAATCGGATTTAGAAAGCTATCGCATGTCCAACGAAAGCTTTTTCGCAGCCAAGTTCAGTGCCTCAAAAATCACCACTTTCCTCACTTAATTTCCAATGAAACATTGTCTCCTACGACGTTTTTAGGTCCTCTACATGATAGACGGTTCAGATCTGCCATATGATCAAATATGGTGAGCCACAACCGCCTGAAAAAGTCAATTTTCGCGGATGTGCGAAACCTTTCGCACTCTTTCGTTGTCGTGATCGGTGGGCCCCATGATCGAAATTAGATGAGAAATCCACTCCGTCCAGTGGATGCGTGCCGGGATTTCAGTACGAAATGGGTGGTTTTAACTTGGGTTTAGTGTGGCCCATCGAATCAAACCTTTGCACCGTCTATCGTGTGTTTGGACGATCAGAAACCATTATCCGCTATTTCTTGGAATTGTGCCACCTAGACAGTAGTAAGAGAGGCCACGTGGAGCTAATGGACAGTCCGGATCGTACCTTTGATCAGTGATAGTGGTCCACAAGCAGCCACCGAAGGCCCCTGTTGCGCAATCCGTTTAAAAATAAAAATTTCTATTTTGGAGTTTCGGTCAGAGACGGTTTGACCGTCTCTAGTTTCAGCCGTGCACGGCTAGTGCACACATGCACTATGCACATTCCCCTTAGATGGGTTCCACTATGATGTGTATTGACAATTCACTCCGACCATCTCTTTTGTCATCTCATTTAAACGGTCAGGACCAAACTTGAAGTATATCCAAGTCTCAGGAGGGCCCCAGATTGACGATTTAGGGACTGATTTGTTTGTTGGACCACTTCTACAAAGATTTGGGAGCTAAAATTCGACGTGTACGGTTACTTTATGTCCCTCAGACCATGTATGAAGTTTCGGGTCCATCGGATGGTGGGAACCCTGTGATCTTGCGTTTTGGACCAATTTCGAGCATCTTTAACGTGAACGGCTTGATTTCCTTAGATCCCTGGTGTGTAATTTCTTCAATATTGGTCCTCTGGAGTCCGTTCTTTGCTCTAGTTACTTCGGAGTGTCAAATCTACGCTTTTAGTACTCTTTTTAAGTCAATACTCCTGATTACACAATGCAACAAAAACACGATTAAAGTATTCTATTGAGCATTATCATGTACGTATAATCAGGCAATAATCGGGGTCTGATATGCAATATTTGACCCTCATCAACTGGAAAAGGGTACTAAAAGCTAAGATTTAACACTCAGAATTCGCTAAAGCATGGGACAGACCCTAAGAGACCACGATCGACGGATTTACACATCAGAGATCCGAGAAATCCGAGAAACTGAAGCTCAAGTGGCCGAAATTGGTCCAGAAAGATCACAAGGTTTCTACCATCCATTCAACTCGAAACTTCATGCATGGCCTAAGGACCATAAATTAACCGTACATGTCAAATTTCAGCTGTTGGATCCCTGTGGAAGTGGCCCAACGGACAGATCAGCCCATAAACCATTGATTTGGGGCCCACTTGTTATCTGGATATGCTTCAAAATTGGTCTTGACGGTTTAAATGATATGACAGAAAGGATGGACAGAGCGAATTTCACTAAAACATCAAAGTGGACCCAATGCTGCAGTGCGTGTACACCATGTACACAAGGACTCGCCGTACATCGAATAAACAAAAGTCGGTCAGCATGCACTGACTTTTCCTCTACTACGAAGCTTGAATAGGGAGTTGCGATTGAACGTCAGTGGGCCACCAACATCGTCCAGGGTGATGATCTGAACCATCCAATGCATCCAAGGTGAGGCGTAGACCATATCTATGATGACCATCTGCATCAATGTACGTGCACACAGGAAGAGATCGTTCAAACGCAGGATGGACGATAGAATGGAAAATTCATGGGCCACACCGAATCCAATCCAAAACCATCCATTCCACACTGGTTTTTCGAGGGGAATTCAACGGACGGCTCTGATTCGTCAAAAACCAAAGCATGTGGGCCCCACAGTTAATGTGAAATCACTGTTTCCGCATATGTTATGCGATAGCATCCGATAGACCTGGACGATCTGGGTCGTTGTACATCCATAGCTGTGATCGGACAGACGATCCAGACTGTCCAATCTTGTTCAAGGTAGAATCTAACCACAACCAAGAAGTTAGATCTCCAAAGTGGTTGGCCAATACTCGCCAAACGTGGGGCAAACGTAAGAACCTCTTGTGTAAAAACAAAGTAACAGCGTTTCACCGCTTCTTGCCTGCGTGAACCAACTTTAGCCACAGACCTGGGATAACTATAAAAGGATTAGAGGAGGCAGTCGTGGAGGCATTCAGTGGATAGGAGAGCCAGGGACGTGGAGCAGCCTCTAACAGAGCTTCTCTCCCCTTTGTTTTTATTTATTTATTTATGTTTTTTTTATTTAGAGATTAGCCCAATCATGGTTGGCTAAGCCTCTTAAATAGGGCTAAGAGGTGAAGCTTGTAGCATGATGGGAGACTTTTTGTTATGCCTTTTGTTTAGATTGAACTGATGTTGATTTTGGTTTAATTAAGGAAATATTTTTAGTTTTTAATAGTCTATTGTAACTAAAATTACAATGGGTCTGCGATAGCATTGAGAATGTTCCTTTCCTTTTTATGATTATAACGTCAGGAAGCCCTGTTGTTCACCATCGTCTCCTGGGCATGGTCGGATGACGGTACCCTTCCTAACCTTCATACATTGATTGGTTGGTTGGTAATTAGTTTAATTCTGTTATTTACTTTGTCTCCTGGGCCTGGTTTAGTGATGGAATCCATTCTAATTCATATACCTTTTATCTCTTGAAAACTATATCAAAGGATGTCCAGTCTTAATTTCCATGGTTACACTCTTCAACTGGGTGAAGATGGGACTCTAAGTCCAGTTGAATTCTTGAAGTAGGCATAAGATCTCCCTGATCTCTACAAGTGGATCCTCTGAATCCTTAGTTTCTTTTCCCTGAATTATTTAAGTTTTAGATAATTATTTCATCATCATTCCTCAAATTACAGTCGATTTAGATTTCATCTTAGTATAGTTCTAGTTCTACTTAGTTTCATATTACATACAGGTATCAGTCCCTTGGGATTCGACCTCAGTCTCACCGAGTTTATTACTACATCACAACCCTATACTTGGGGAGTGAACAGCTTCCGACGTGAGGTTGTGGTAGAAGAGAGAATTCTCTCAATTCCCACCCTTTGAGTTCACTCTCTCTCTCTCTCTCTCTCTCTCTCTCTCTCTCTCTCTCTCTCTCTCTCTCTCTCTCTCTCTCTCTCAACGATGGGTCGATTAGATTTTGGGCTCTAGATGAACAAATCATGGGGCTAAACTCGATGTTTAAGTGATCGGTCGGATTCGTTGTTTTTCTACGATTGATCAATCTTATTTGTACTGTTCTTTATCGATAACAACCATGTATAGCCTCACTTCGAGCGTCATGGGTCACTAAGTGACGATGTGACTAGTTATATAAATAAAAAATAAAAAATTTAAGGATTTTTTGTAATCTAAAATAGCAAAAATTCAGGATGTTACAGCATCGAGGATCCAAAATAGGCAGCCCTGCCTATTACGTTGCCCTCTCTCTATCATCCCTCTCTGGGAAATCTGCTGCGATGAATAGTTGCATAGATGAATACTGCAGTGATGAATAGTTGCGTCAGATGAATAGTTAGGCAGGATGAATAATGTTGCGATGAATAGTTGCGCAGGATGAATAGTTGTGTGGGTGAATAGTGTTGCGCCGAATGGGGCCAGTGGCATGAAAATCGATGCCTCACACGTGGAAAAGCCTATAAATACCCCTTCCCCTCTCATTTACAGCATCATCAAAGGTTTTGGAGAAGTGCCAAGAGAGAGAGAGAATAAGTATTAGGAGGCTGAATTGTGTGAACCTGCGCAACTCAGAATGAGTTATGCGGACCCACGCAACTCAAGATGAGTTGTGCAGACCTATGCAACAAACAAATGTCAGATTGAAGCGAGGATCTTGGACCCACACAACACCTCTATTGCTTCGACATATGTAAAACATGCCGAAATGCTATCAAAATTCCCATTGAACTGCTTGTCCTTTTATGCTTGCACTAATTCTATATACTTTGTTTCAGAATCAAGGGAGAAATGAGGATGTAAACAAACTCAGAATTAATAAAATTTATAATGATGAATGCTCTTCGATTTTCTTTGTTATTATTGAATGATAAATCCTCAAACTAAATGCATTCGTTTCTTGTCGAAAAACCCACAAAGGCCAACCACACGTAAGCCCTATGTTATTAGTGATGGTGATTTATCATTTACAGGAAATTTATCATTTACAGCAATGGTGAACGCCCACGAAGGCCAACCACACATAAGTTCTATGTTATCAACGATGACAATTTATCATTTACGTTAATTGTGAGAGCCAGTGGCTAAAAACCCACGTGGCCAAATGCCCACGAAGTCCAACTGTGCATAAGACCTACTATGTCGCCAACTTATCATATATTATATGGGCAGTAGTAAAAAGTCTATAGCCCTAAAAAGCCCGAAGGCAATCACATGCTTAGACCTATATGGACAACGGAGAGAGCTAGTGGCTAAAAGCCCAAAGAGCCAAAAGTCCAAGAAGGCTAACCACACATGAGACTTGTGCTACCTGTATCACTCTTTAACAGTGTCATGGGGATGGGTTAGAGAAAATGATCCCTTATGAATGGGTCTGGGTTATGCAGATGAAGAAAAACTGAGCCACAGTGTGAGATCTTTGGTTCATCCCTAGATAGGCCAACCATGCATAAGACCCCTAAGATTCCTGGCTAGATTTCACTAGAAACCCAGGGGGAATGGTTGACCTCTAAATGAGCTCCCACCTCATCGATGATTGGCAGCCTTGGATCTGGTATCCAAACATGTAGCCTTGTGATCCCCGTGAACACTAGAGACTTACTGAGGCTAACCCTGCACGTAAATCCTACTGAATTCACCACCCTGATAGCTTCACTAAGCCCCTCTGATGGACCATGGTTTGTGAACTCTCCATGCTGTGGTGGTTCAGTGAACTCCTAAGAGTTATAAAGGCCATTTACATAGGTCTTATTTGCTCCAACTACTTAAGATCTTAAAAAACTATGTTTGCTCCAACTACTCATGAGCCTAAATTGTGTTTGCTCTAACTACTTAAGAGCTTAAACTGTGTGTGGCGCCTTAGGTACAAACTGAACTCCAAAATAGTTCTGCCCATTGAAAATAAGTATCATGTAGGGAATATTAACAAAAGAATATGCTACTATTGCATTATATTTCCAAGTTGTGCATCATACTAAAATGTACAAGTAAAGCCCTAAATCGATGCATGAAAAGTTTGACATACATACACGTATATGTTAATCATATTATGCTTTCGAAATTATAAGAGTATGCAAATAAAATATGAACATCTACTATCACAAGACATTTATGTTTAGAAATTACTCTATAAATGATGTTGAAATGTCATATATGAGAAAATAACGATACATATCGATTATGAAAATTTATAATTCCTTGGAAACAACCAAGTTGGTTATGTATTTTTGCAAATCTTGCTTGAATTGCACTTGGGTAGTTGCAGTATCTAATTTAGCATCAACAATAAGTCTGGCCTGGTCTGGGATACCAACCAACTCCTGCTCTTAGGAAACTATAGCAACTTGCTCTCTTGAAAGCTTCGACTTCTCAAGATCAGCAATAGGAGTGTTGTCTTCCATATATTAGCATTGATCTTTCTGATATTCAATTCTTCCTCCTACCTCTAGAGTCCAAGATCAGCTATCTACTCCTTGAGCCTGGTTATAAATTAGGCCATGTAGAAACTGCTACATGTGGTTACCACAACAATCATAAACAGCTAACCACTAAGTTTAAACAACTAGTATGCACCTAGTTTTAATTTCAACATTCAAAATGTTCAGAAACTGCCAAATAATGGCTAATTTCTCACCAACAGTTAGAAATGGTCAATTGTAGTTATGACCTTATAACTAAGACGTCCAGCTACCCTACCCTATATAAATTAAGCTTGGCTGGTTCATTTCAACATCACAAACCACTCGACTCACTCTCTCACATGAACCAATAAAGCTCTAAGTGTCCTCTAAACAAGCCATCAATGTTCAATACGAACCTAAGCTAGCAAGTCCACAAGAACTAGACTAGTGCAGTGGTCTAAGCCAGCAATTTCATTTTCTTTCTTTCTTTCTAATTTAGGAATTTTCCATCAGAGTTTCACTAGTAGTTTCTTTGTGCTTGCTGAACGCAGAATCACATACGGGCTTGTCATATCTTAAAAGTTATTCGCCCACAACATATTACTAGTCTCAATTACTTTGAGAATGGATGAATAAAATTTTAAGGATAGCATGATTATACGTGCCTCACCATGTCTTTAATATTTTTAGTTTTTTTCCTTATTTTTTCATGATTATTATAAATTTGTAATTTGAGAATATCAAATTCTCAACTAGCGGATAGCACCAAATCCATGCGAATCGCTCGGGCCTGGCACATCAAGAAGACACGTCTCGCGGTGAGATGAGTAACAACCATGTGCCTCTTTTAACCGTGTCATGTACGTTCGTGAAGGAGACTTGGGAATCCTTCAGGGTAAGGTGCTTGAAAGGATCCAATGCGGATTGTGAAAAAAAAAAAAAACAAAGCTAAGTCTCGTGTACCTATGTAACTGACGCTAACATACACTTATGTGCGTGACTTCAAGTCAACATGTCTTTGCATACCCCTGGATGGGGAGATGAGCATAACCACATACTCGGATTCGGTACCAAGATTCTTTTGGTTGGCGCTGGAAACGCTCTGTGGGCCTTATCAGGTAGTGTTTTTTACATGCCATCCATCTATTTTTATGGATAATCTTAGCGCATGAGCTAAAAAAAAAAGTGGCAGATCCAGTTTTAAAGCAGACTACACAATAAGAAAAAGTAATGATTTAACTCCCACTATTAAAAACAATGTGGGTCACAATATGTGGGACGAAATATGTGGGACAATATGTGGGCCACATGTGGGTCCCAATATGTGGGTCACATGTGGGTTCCAATATGTGGGTCACAATATGTGATTTTTTTTATTTTTTTTAACACACGCACACACACCCCACACACTCACGCTAGTGAAATTTCACCACCTATGGTTACTCGAACCCTTGACCGGGAGTTGAAACTCCTGAGAGTCTACCACCAGAGCAAGAGCAAGGACCCACAATATGTGATTTAACTCCCACCATTGGCGAACAATATGTGGGTCACAATATGTGGGACAATATGTGGGTCCCTCTCTCTCTCTCTCCTGATATATGGGTCACATGTGGGTCTTAATATGTGGGTCACAATATGTGATTTAACTCCCACCATTCCTGAACAATACGTGGGACACTATGTGGGACAATATGTGGGTCACAAATGTCTTGGTTCAAACTCATGTAGTGCTTGTAAAAGGTTTCAATCAAGTCGATAATTTTGTCTCTCTTTTATAGAGGTCTGTACAACATAATCACCAAGTTAGATGTCAAATAAACATTACAGTTAGCCTTAGGAGCTTTTTAATTGTGGACATTCAATCACTATTACTTTCTCGGTGTGGTCCACCTGAGAATTGGACCTGGTGTGGGTAGGTGTTGGGCAAAGACTCGCTGACGCTTCTTGAGTTGTAGGAACAGTTCAAAGGAGATCAAAGTTCCATGGCACCAAAATAATGTATTTATTATATCCATACTGTTTATTCATTTTTTTTTTAATTATTATACTACATGAGCTAAAAAATATTCATATCCAAAGATCAACTGGACCACACAACAAATAACAGTGGGGATAATGATTTTCACTGTTAGGATAACTCACTATAACGTTTATTTTCCATACAATCTGTTCATAAGGGGTTTTTTTTTAAAAAAAAGACATGTATGAATAGGAAAAACAAATATCATATTGATCCAAAACTTCTATGACCCCACAAGGGTTTTGAAGGATAGACATTCAATCCCCCATTGCTTTTTGCAGTGTAGATCTATTCTATTTTTCAGCTAAAGATTTAGGATGGGCTCACTAAATGGATAGACGGTTTGGATATAACATATAACTCATGCTGGGACTCATATAACTTGGTGACGTCAACACACCCTAGATCGGTGGTGTGTGTGGTAGAAGGAAGCGGATTGCGTACCGAGTAACACAGTATGATAAGCGTACTGAGTAAACTCTGTGGGGCCCACTATAATCTATATATTTTATCCACTCCCTACATATATTTTAGCAGATAAGTTTAGGGCTTGAGACAAGAAATAAAGTATTTCCAAAGCTCAAGTGGAACACACCACAGGAAACAGTGTGAATTCAATGTATACCATTGAAAAATACTTAGGGCTCCAGAAGTTATGTATTAAGCTGATATTTATATTTTTTCCCTTCATCCGTATCTGTGTGATCTCATGAATAGTTTGGATAACAAATAAACATCATTGTAAGCCTAAGAAAAGTTTCAACGGTGGAAATCATTATTCCCAATGTTTACTGGTCTAACTGAGTTTTTAATATTGTTATGCAGCACGCCAACAATGCAATGAGCCGAGATCCAATCTCAGGCCTCACCCACAAACGATAAACAGAAAGAAATATAAACTAGAAACAGATCAAAGTAATCAAAGCAAACCACAAGACAAAATATACGTGGAAAAACTCCAAACTAGAATAAAAAACCACAGATGCAAACTTCCACTATAAAGAAAAACAAAGATTACAAGGAAAAATACTAACCTCTCCCTTCGAAGCACATAGAAAACCCTTAGCCCACACCTTAGAATAACTTTTTTCTACCTATAAAATCCCTAGGAACCCATATTTATAGTTTAGGTTACTTCCCTTCTGCACCCTTATGAAAGGCAACACCAAAATCCACAGTCCGCATCAGATTTGGAAACAAATCTGCTTAACCTACAACTAGTCAAAGGGGAGCTACGACTGGTCGAGCTACGACCAGTCATACAGTTTCTACGACTGGTCGAAGGACCCAAAGATGAAAAACCAGGACTCACTGGACTTTGAGTAGACGATCCATGACCGGTCGAGCAGGCCCCTACGACCGGTCGAGCATGTCCTACGACCAGTCGAAGAAGGTCCAAATGTGGCTCCACTTCTCAACAATCTCCCACTTGGAAACACATTACCATAAACCTTCGTCTTCTTCATCCAGAGTGCACCACCTCCCCGTCTTCAAGCCTTAAGACTAATCAAAGCTGAACAGATCTTCAGCTTCTCCCTCATGACCACCTTGGTAAGCATATCTGCATGATTCTCACTTATATAAATCTTCTCCAGAACAATCGATCCATCTTCCAGTAATGAACGAATGAAGTGATAACTGATGGCAATATGCTTGGTCCTTGAATGAAAGGCTGAATTCTTAGCCAAGTGTATTGCACTCTGACTGTCACTGTACAGCTAACAATCTACTTGCTTCTTACACAACTCTTCCATAAAACCTTACATCCACACCATCTCCTTACATGCTTCTGTAGCCGCAACATATTCTACTTCTGTCGTACTAATAAATACTATCTTCTGTAACTGAGAGACTCAACTGACTGCAGCACTGCCCAGAGTAAATACATAACCTGTAGTGCTTCTTCTGTTGTCGATATCTCCTGCCAAATTTGAATCTACGTAGCTTTGTAGCTTGATTTTCGATCCACCATAGCACAACCCTACATCCTTAATACCCACCAGGTATCTGAGGATCCACTTCACAGCTTCCCAATGTTCCTTCCCAGGGTTATTCATGAACCTTCTAACAACTCTCACTGCTTGAGCAATGTCTGGTCTTGTGCTTACCATAACATATATGAGACTCCCAATAGCTGACGTGTATGAGACTTTAGCCATGTAGTCCTGTTTCTCCTACGTCTTTGCACCTTGCTCCTTAAATAGCTTGAAGTAGTTGGCTAATGGAGTGCTAACCAGCTTAGCACCTCCCATATTGAATCAATCAAGTACCTTGGCTATGTACTCTTCCTGTGACAAAACCAATTTCTTGTTTTCTCTGTCACGGTTTATCCTCATGCCTAGGATTTGTTTTGCAGCTCCTAAATCCTGCATGGCAAATTCTCTAGACAATTGTCTTTTGAGATCTGAGATGTCGGTCATGCTTGAATCGGCCACAAGCATATCATCAACGTACAGAAGAAGGATGATGTACGACGTATCAACCTTCTTCAAGTAACAATAGTGGTCTGCATGACATCTCCCAAAATCGTTTCCCGACATAAAACTATCGAACTTCTTGTACCACTGCCTTGGGGCCTACTTCAGGCCATATAGACTCTTTTTCAGTATGCACACCTTGTTCTCATTACCCGGTGCCACGTATCCTGTCGGCTGATGCATATATATCTCTTCTTCAAGGTCCCCATGAAGAAAGGTTGTCTTAACATCTAGCTGCTCTAGATGTAAGTCCTCTGTAGCCACTATACTCAAGACCATACGAATCGTAGACATTTTCACCACAAGTGAAAATATTTTGGTGAAATCGATACCTGCCTTCTGTTGAAACCCTTTTACAACTAGTCTTGCCTTATACCGTTTCGAACCATCATGCTCCCCCTTCAGTCTGTAAACTCACTTGTTATGAAGAGCTTTCTTACCCTTAGGTAGAGTGACTAGCTCCCATGTACATTTGACTCAAGAGAGTCCATCTCATCATCTATGGCCTGCTCCTACTTAACCCGTGTATCTGACTGTAATACCTCTTCAAAATACTCTGGCTCACCATTATCGATCAGCAGTAGATAATGTAAGGAGGGTGAGTATTGGACCGTGGGTCTCCTCTCCCGAGTAGACCTCCTCACAACCGATGTCTGTGGCTCTGCCTTATAATGCTCCTGTGCATGATCATCCTGTGGCGTTGTAACACCCATGTCCGGTAACTCTTCCAACTCTACGAATTCATTTTCCTTGGCCTTATTTTCTTATACATTGTCCTTATGCATTACTTTTTCATTGAAAACTACGTCCTTGTTTCTGATGATTTTCCTATTTTCTGCATCCCAAAACCTGTAGCCAAAATCATCCTGCTCGTAGCCTATAAACGTGCACCTCCTGGACTTCGCATCCAGCTTGTTTCTATGCTCTACATCAATGTAAACATATGAAGTGCAACCGAACACTCTGAGATGTGTAAGGTTCACTTCTTTCCTAATTCACGTTTCCTCGGTAGCCCACCATCCAATGATGCTGAGGGATTTCTATTGATAAGATATACGGCAGTATTCACAGCATCTGCCCAAAAGGTCTTAGGCAACCCTGCATGTAACCTCATGCTCCTGGCGCGCTCAAGGATGTTCTTGTTAATGCACTCAGCCACACCATTCTACTGCGGTGTCCCTGGAATCATTTTCTGATGTTTGATTCCACTTGCCGCACAATACTCCTCAAACCTCTTATCACAATACTCTCCTCCATTATCAGATCTGAAACACTTTACTATTTTACCTGTCTCATTTTCTATCATAACTTTTCACTTCTTAAACGCATCAAATACATCAGATTTATGCTTTAAGAAATAAACCCACAGTTTTCTACTAGCATCATCAATGAAGGAAACAAAATAACGTGAGCCACCAAGAGATGATACCTGTGTCGGTCCCCACACGTCAGTGTGTACAAGCTCCAATAGATGCGTCTTTGGAGCGCGTCCTGTCTTCTTAAAGCTTACCCTCTTCTGCTAGCCATACACGCAGTCCTCGTAGAATTCCAAGTCAATAGACTTCAGCCCTAGTAACTTCCCCTTTGACAATAGCACTTTCATCCCTTTCTCACTCATATGTCCCAACCTCTGATGTCATAATTATCCATTCACTTCAGTTGATGCGACTTCGAGTGAACTATAAGATCCTGAAGTCACGTACAAAGGCACCTTTTGTGATCTTCCAGGAATCACTAGTAAATGTCGTCACATAACCAGTGTCGGCCAACTGCCCCACTGAGATCAGATTCCTTCTCAAGCTCGATACATATTTGACATCCTTCAATTTCAAAATCGTTCCATCTTTCTGATTGACCTGAACGTCTCTCTTTCCAACTATACTGCACGGTTCATCATCACCCAGGTAGACTCTCCCAAAGTCACCTGACACATAATCACGCAGAACTTCCTTACATGAAGTGGCATGAAACGAAGCACCGGAGTCTATAACCCAAGACTCATTTCTCACATCAAGAGATAAGATCAACGCTTCTGTGTCACTCTCCTCAGACAGATTCAATGAATCATTCCCGCCTTGAGAGCTTCCATCTTGTTTCTTAAGTGCCCTGCAATCACGTTTCATGTGCCCCTTCTTACCGGAATGCCAACACTCGTCTTTGTCTTTTGGTCCCTTGGACTTCTTCCTCGACTTAAAACGCTCGTGTTTATTGCCTCCTTTGTTCAGCGATCTTCCTCTTCCTTCAACGTTTAAAGCATTTCCCGAATCCCCTGAAACTCCTGATGCCTTCCTTCTAGATTCTTCGCTGAGAATTAGACTGGCCACATCATCAAATTTCAGCTTTGTCGACTCTGAAGAATTGCTCACAGCAATTAACAAACCATCCCAACTGTCTGGCAAACAGGATAAGATCAATAGCACCCTGACCTCATCCTCAAAAATGATGCCAACGGATTCCAACTAGCTCGTGACTGTATTGAACTCGTTTAAATGTTCAGCCACGCTCCCACCATCTGACATCTTCATGTTGAATAGTTGTTCCATGAGATGAACCTTGTTGGATGTTGAGGATTTTTCATACATGGTGGCTAGGGCTTCCATCAATTCTTTTGTCGTTTTCATCTTGGATATATTGAAGGCGACGCTCTTAGACAAAGAGAGTCGGATTGTTCCTAAAGCCTTCTTATCCAGTAAAAACCATTCATCATCTGTCATCTTTTCTGGTTTCTTTTTTTTTCCTCCTAGAGGAATGTAAAGGTCCTTCTGATACAGATAATCCTCCATCTGCATCTTCCAGAAGGCAAAGTTTGAACCATCAAACTTCTCAATTTTAGTTTTTTCATCTTTCACCATCGCTCCCAATAGAACTAAACCAATAGCTCTGATACCAGTTGTTGCGCAGCACGCCAACAATGCAGTGAGCCGAGATCCAATCTCAGGCCTCACCCACAAACGATAAACAGAAAGAAATATAAACTAGAAACAGATCAAAGCAATCAAAGTAAACTACAAGACAAGATATATGTGAAAAATCTCAAACTAGGGTAAAAAATCACGGATGCAAACTTCCACTATGAAGAAAAATAAAGATTACAAGGCAAAATACTAACCTCTTTCTTGGAAGCACATAGAAAACCCTTAACCCACACCTTAGAATAACTTTTTTCTACCTAGAAAAACCTTAGGAACCCCTATTTATAGTTTAAGTAACTTCCCTTCCGCACCTTTACGAAAGCCAACACCAAAATCCGCAGTCCGTATCAGATTCGGAAACGAATCTGCGTAACCTACGACTGGTCAAAGGGGAGCTACGACCAGTCGTACAGTTCCTACGACTGGTCGAAGGACCCAAAGATGAAAAACTACGACTCGCTGGACTTTGAGTCAACGGTCCACGACCGGTCGAGCAGGCCCCTACGACCGGTCAAGCATGTCCTACGACCAATCGAAGACGGCCTAGATATGGTTCCACTTCTCAACAAATATGCTTCAGTTTCGGGATCAACACTTGAAATGAGCGGAAAAAACGGATGGACGGCGTGGATAAACCACGTACATTCACCGTGGAGGGTAATTTGGTCAGTTCCAGTTCTTCTCACTAACCAACGGTTGCAGACAGCTGTCGACAGCCCTTGAGTAAAAACCCGGTGAAAAGATATAAAAACGCGAGAAACACGGAGAATGAAAGAAAGGGTCTCGGTGAGAACGTGGTAACTGAGTTAAAAAAAATGTAATAAATAAAATAAATAAATAAATAAAAAGATTTCCCAATCTGCCTTTATAATCTGACCACAAATCCCTTTCTACTGTATATTCAAACCGTAGATTTTGTTCAAAGAGAACGTTAAAAAGGTAAATAAAAAGATCAGGTTTCAATTCCAACCAGCTGGACCTTAAGTTGAGGTCCATCCGTATAAAACCTTCCATTCTATCATATTGATGAGAAATCCAACCCTTCCAATAGATTGGACCGTCTATGAGGATAATATTTTGGGAAAAAAGATCCATGCATTCATTTTGTGGACCACATTATGGAAAACAATTTATATCCATTGATAAATGACAAAATACAAATATGGTCCGGTAGATGAGATGATGTGGCGGATTTTTTACAGCCTGATTCTCATGGTACGGAAAAAATATTTGACAATTATACAAATGAAAGGTTGGATATTAGAAACGGATGGACAGTTATTTTGGGTCGGCCTGTTGGACTTGGGACCACCATGTTTTAAGTTGTGGTATCATCCACCTTTGATGTGTGACATGCATGTAAGTGAATCTGAACCGTCAAAATTGCTAGCCCCATTGTGGAAGAACCACTCTACGCATTTACTCTAATCAAACGATCTTAGCCGATTGATTCTTCTTCCAGCACTTGGACCGCTCTATTAGTAGGGAAGACTCGATGACCAACAATTTTCAAGGTCATGATTCAACCGTTCATTTTCATGGCGGGATATGTGTCGTAGATGGGAGCATACAAGCACATAGAGTTGGGCATTGGACCAAGTCGGATTGGATTGGGTCTAACTCGACTTGGTCTGGATTCTACATGGGCCAACTTGAACTTGGACCGATCTAGGACCGAGTCTAGGTCATCTGACTCGGACCGACCCGAACACCTGTATTTTGAGCAATTCCGAGTCCGGCTCAATCATGAAAACTGAGTTGGATCAGATTGTGCAAAGTTCGATCTGGATAATTCGCTTACTACTCATAGTGCACCATATACGCGTTCTTGCTTCCGTATTAGGTTTTATGGTTCCGAATCGGCGCATGTTATCCCAAGCCTCAATTGCCTAACATGTCTCGTCTACAGCTGTAAACCAATCTTGATTCTTGTTCACAGTTGTAAACCATTTACCTTCCATGAATCATGATTGCAGAAGCTTAATGCTACTTGCAAGAGTAGGATTTTGAATCGTGCTCCCGCCGATCGAGCAGGAACGCGTGTGAGTTAAGGTCGCATACACGAGTGCGACGTATTTTCTATATGTACGAGGCTCTACTACATACACGTATTTGGCTCAAATCCAAACGGCCTGGAACATTATGATCAAGATAGACGGGTCGTGCTCGAAATCTGATTCAATAAACGGTTGTGATTGAAGATTTGTTTTTTGTTGAATTTGAGACTGTTTACTAATTTTAATTCCATCGTCGATGACCATCGATGAGGCTATTATGCGTTTCGTATCATTTTTGGACTACAATCTATTGATGGTGGTCACTAACATTTGGATGGCTTGGATATGAGGTGACAGACTTAGTCTGTCGCAAAAATCTCTTGGTTTAAGCATGGATTAATCCGTCTCTAATGGAAAAAGTCCGTCGCAAATCCCGTCTCTCGAAAATCCGGTCCGAAAGTCGTAGAATTTTGCAACGGACCAAAATCCGTTGCTAAAACTTGATTTTGTGAGTAAGTTTTGCGGGCCCTATCATGATGTGTGTCAAATATCAACATTGTGCATTTGATGCGTCCCCTTTTAAGTTATGAGATATCTCAAAAATCATTCGTATACGAAACTCAGGTGGGCCATACCATCTAAAACCATGTGAAGACATCTTAAAAAATATAAAAGTACTTGGTGGGGTCCACATGAGTTTTGGATGCAGCTGAAACTTGGTCTGATCCCTCATTCAAGTGGGACACACATAATGAGTGGGTTGGATATGTGAATCACATTTAGGCAAACCTAATATATGATTATAAATGTTTTAAAGAAACCCCTCTCCACTGCATTTAGGTGAGTTACTCATTATCCTTACCAAAGTAAACTCTATGAGGTCCATCATTATTTATTTATTTCATCCACTCCATTCATTCATGTTAACAGATAATTTTAGGTTTAAAGAACAAAAAGGAAGCATATTCACAGCTCAAGTGGACCACACCATAAGAAATAGTGGGATTGAACCTCTACCATTGAAAACTTTTTGGAGGCCATAAAAGTTTTGAATTAGGCGGATATTTGTGTTTTTTCTTCGTTCATATCCTTTTGATATTATGAACAGGTTGGATGGAAAATAAACATTATTGTGGGCCTAAGGAAGGTATCAACAGTGGAAATCATTATTCCATACTATTTCGTGTGGCATGGCCCACTTGAGTTTTGAATTTATTAAAAATTTGGTATCAACCCATACTGTTTATCTATTTTTCGAGATTATTTTAAAAAATAATTCAAAAAATGAATCATACCCAAAGATTAAATGGACCACACCACAAATACCAACAGGGGTGATGATTTTCACAGTTAAAAATTTTGTAGGGCCCACCATCATGTTTATTTTCCATCCCAACTATTCATGAGGTCACAAAGACTCAGGTGAAGAGGAAAAATTTTATATTGATCCAAAACTTATGTGACCCCAAAAGGGTTTCAATGGTAGACGTTCGATCCCCCACTTCTTTCTTCAGTGTGGTCCACTTGATGGTTAGATCTGTCTTAGTTTTCTTCTCGAGCCTTACGATGAGCTCGCCAGATGGATGGACGGTTTGGAAATAACACATACCTCATGATGGGACCCACGGAACTTGCTGACGTCAGCCAATCCGCTCCCCTTTCGTTTGAAGACGGGTTAGGGCGCCGGCCCTACCAGTCTCCCCTCTCTCTCTCTCTCTCTCTCTCTCTCTCTTCCTACAGGTCTCTCGCTCCTCTCTTTTCCTGTCTATCTCTCTCCCTCCTCTCTTTTCCTGTCGATCTCTCTCCCTCCTCTCTCTCTTCCTTGCTCGATCCTGTTGCCGACCGCCCTACCCACGCACGCCCTCTTGCTCTCTCTGAATCTGTGGTTGGACTAAATCTCCAGGAACATTGAGGTATTTCTCTCTCTCTCTCTCTCTCTCTCTCTCTCTCTCTCAGTCTCTCAATCTCAATTTCGATTTAGGGTTTTTCGGATTTTAGGGTGGAACAGAAAAAACTCTGTTCTCGGAGGAATGTCATTCGTCCATCATGGGGATATGGACATTGTACTCTTTTAAGGTTTGATGGGTGGCCCATATGGTACTAGGTGATACCTAAGTAAAAATTGCACCGTATGAACTCCACAGAAAGATCCTTTGAATCCT